>CM021104.1:270548072-270774759 GCA_007115665.2 Sequoiadendron giganteum | reverse complement strand
TCTTGTACCCATTTTTTCAAACAAGCCACTACATTTCCAATTTCACTAAATTGGCAAGCTAGTGGGCACACTAGCTTTCCAATTTGGTGAAATTGGTAACTTAGCTTGACCTGTTTGAAAAAATGGGTCCAAGAAATGGGGTCTCTTGGTGTTTTACATCACCGGGAGACCCCATTTCTTGGACCCATTTTTTCAAACAAGCCACTATATTGCCAATTTCATTGAATTGGCAAGCTAGTGGGCCCACTAGCTTGGCAATTTGGTGAAATTGACTCCCTACCAAACTCTCTTTATTTCTCTCTATCTCACCTCTCTTTCACCTCCCTCTCTCTCCCTCCATACCTCTCCCTCCATCTATACTTCCTTATCTACTCTTTATCTCTCATGTATCTCTACCTCTCCTTCCCTCTCTACTTATCTTTTTCTCCTCTTTCCCTCCCAACCTCTCTCTCTCTCTCCCCAATCCCTCCCTCCCTCCCTCCCCCTATGAGGGTTGAGAGTGTAAGGTTTAGTGTTTAAGGTATAGGGTTGAGGTTATCGGGTTAATTGTATAGGGAATAAGGTTTAGGGTTTAGGATATTAGGTATAAAGTTGAGGGTATATGGTATAGGGATGATGGATGAGGGTTTAGGGTTTAAGGTATAGGGTTGAGGGTTGAGGATTGAGGGATAGTGTTTAGGGTTGAGGGTATAAGGTTAAGTGTATAGGGTATATGGATTATGGTTTAGGATATTGGGTATATAGTTGAGGGTAATGGGTTGAGGCTATTAGGTTTAGGGTTGATGGTTTAGGTTTTAGGATTTATGTACAAGTTTAAGGGTTGAGGGTTGAGGTATAATGTTCAGGGTTAAGGGTATGAGGTTAAGTATATAGGGTATAGGGATTAGGTTTTAGGTTGTAGGGTTAAGGTTATAAGGTATAGGGTTAAGACTTGAGATTGTAGGGTTTTATGTTTAACATTATTCCTAAACCCTAAACCCTAAACATTATCCTTGAACCCTTAACCCTATAATTAAACACTAAATCCTACATTAAACCTTGTACTCTAAACCCTCAACCCTAAACCCAATACCCTCAACCCTATACCGAATATTCTAAACCCTAATCCCTATACTCTATACAGTTAACCCTACACCCCCAACCTTGAACACTATATCTCAACCCTACACCTTCAACCCTCATCCTTATACCCTATACCCTCAACCTTATAACCTAAGCCCTGAACATCATCCCCCAACCCTATACTTAAACCCTAAACCCTACATTCAACCTTGTACACTAAACCCTAAAGCCTAAACCTCAATCTGAAACCCAATACCCTCAACCCTATACCCATTATTCTAAACCTTAATCCCTATACCCTATACACTTAGCTCTATACCCTCAACCCTATACCCATTATTCTAAACCCTAATCCTTATGCCCTATACACTTAGCCCTATACACTTACCTCCACTCTCTCCCACTCTCCCCCACTCTCCCACTCTCTCCCTCTCTCCCTCTTTCTCTATCTCCCACTCTCCACTTCTCCCCTTCTCCCACTCTCTCCCACTCTCCCCCTCTCTCCCTCCCTCTGTATCTCCCACTCTATCTCCCACTCTCTCCCTCTCTCTTTCTCCCACTCTCCCCTTCTCCATCCCTCTCTATCTTCCACTCTCCCCCTCTCTCCCTCCCACTCTCTCAGAAACCCCTATACTATCAAAAATACACTAAGAAAACTTAATTTAACATAAACGTGCTTATAACGTTATAATGCGTGCGCATTTTGTAGTTTACTAAAACGGTAAAAAAATCAATATACCCATGATTTGAAGGCCCACGTCTACATATTCCCCTGGTTCTGCGCGTGCTCTGACAAAAAATATATATTTGATGATGTTGTGAAGTGTGCAAGCATCTTTTTCACTTTCCATCACCTTTTCCATGATCTTTTTACCACCTTTGCATGAAATGGCAGAGTCTCGACGTTGAAAGACATATAATATCAATTGAAGTTTGAATTCCATTGAAAACTGATATACAATTGAAGTGTGGAAGGGAACAAGCTTTTGAACAAGTCAAATTGTTGTGGAGTTTGAAGAAAGAAGAAGCTAAGGCTACATAATTGGGTTGAATTCCTCCATTTGAAAGTCTGGTTTTTAAGGTATGTGAAGTCTTTACAAATTTTCTTTCATTCTATTATGGCTTTCTTTCATTTTTGTTTGTCATTATAACCTTAGGTTGTCAATGCACATTTTAAATTAGCAAATTATATACACAATTATTTACACTTGCCAATTACCATTTTACACTTGCCAATTATAGAAATTCAGAACCATTCACCAAAATTCATCCTTTAAGACCATTCCCAGACCATTCCAAAGCATCAAACATCTTCAAAATACCCTACACAAGGTCAAAAGTTCATTACATAGACCAGTCCTTCAACAATTGATGGGGAGTCTTATCTTTGAAGAGCAATCTTTATCTTCCCAAGACCTATTCTTTGGTCTTCCTAGGGTATTCCTCTCTACCCTACTCAGGGATCCCTCCTAAACCCCTCTCACCTCATAAGACTCTCCACCAATTTCAAATTCTTCACCATTGCTCTCAATTCCCCACTAAGCTTCCCTGGGCTCCACACTGACCCAAAGTATCCTAACCACTCAAGGGGCTACGAAAGGGTATTCTCTCTATCCCTTGTTGATTTGACTCCTCACTGATCCATCTCATAGGATTCTTTCACCTTGTACCCATCGCTTTCTTGAAAAACCCAATTTTAGGCCTTGTAGCCTTTTGCCCAATTAAGCCTCCTAGAACCCGTTTTCTTGGCTTTTCTCAAAAATGGTCTTAACAACCCCCAAATATTTTTATAGTTTCTTTCTAGTGGTACCATAGGCTTCAATATTTACTAGTTTTTTAGTCCCTTTGGCATCCGTACATAGGACTGTCCTCATACCCCCTATTTTCGAAGGTTTCTAGGGTTCTGGCTCCTTTTTCCAACTTTGAGGGCTTCAATGACCTCCTCAACTCTCCTCCTTGCACACACATGTCTATAATACATTTTCCCACACTCTCTTGCTCTTGATTGGCACAAACTAGTCCATTTAGCAACTTTCTTTACTACTGTCCTCTCCAAGCCACTAGCCAAAATGCACTTGCACTCGCCTAGTTCTTGATGAATTCACCATGTCCCATGGAAACCAAGACACCACACACCATATGTACACTATAAAATCATTCCCCTACTTGATTCCATGTTTCCATGGTAGCCTTGCCACGAGAATTCAAGTGGGGATCATTATTTCCAAAAACTGGCATGAATCGGCTATGAGACCAAAAACTCTAAAAACTTGCAAAATAGAAAGCAATTGAACTAAATGGATAATATAATGCTTCACACAGTAATTAAGTGACACAATTGAAAGACTCAAAGCATTAGACAGGTCCTTTCAATTCATTCTTGACTGAATGAAGGCACAAAAACATAAATTCAATGAAATTTGCACTCTTCCAACTCACAAATTCCCCTTCCAAAACTCGAAATCATACAATAGCTTTCCCACATGCTCAATTAGGGTTTTTATGACATTATATACCTTTCTCCCACATGCTAGGACCCTTGGGTCGGGCTTAGAGCATCATTAATGCCCTTTTCTCACTTTTAGGATAAATTGCCAAGTCTACATGGACTAATTTGCCTAATTTCATCATTCAGGCTTCTCCAAACTTAAAGGCTCTAGACTACCCTAAGTTTGCCTTAACTCACACATCAAAAACACTATTGGGACTTTACATCATAGTCCTTATTCCCTTGGTGGTTGGCTAGAACCATCAACAATAAAAGACTACTTTTGTACAAGATGATTGTAAGTATTATTTAAATGAAGCCTTCAATGACATATATTTTTCAATTATCTTGAATGGATACATTTTTTAGGAACTAATATTCATCTCATTACCATGGTATAGATAAAATTATCTTCCATGCCGAAGAAAAAGACAAAGAGGAAACTAACAAACAAAGAGAATGAAACCCTGAAACAAAAGGAGAGAGTTCGGGTGGCGGCATATCGTGAAAAGAAGAAATTGGAAACAATTGATGAGAACAACCCGATTATAGAGGAACCTCAACCGTCAAAAAGAGAACGGGAATTGGCAGCACAAACGGCACGAATGCGAAAGCACCGTCGTAAGATAGATTTAGATACCGTAGTTGGAGACACACCCTCTACGACAAGTGAATATGAAGGGACACCATTAAGCACAAGCGAATATGGAGGGACACCATCTAGCACAAGTGAATATGGATGGACACCATCTACTGCAAGTGAATATGGAGGGACACCATTTATTGCAAGTGAATATTGTTGGACACCATCCAACACATCTCAAGTTGAGAGTACATCATCACTCGAAATTGACGAAGAAGGTATGCCATCATTCCCATGTGAACCTCAAGGTATGTCTTCTTCTCCACCCTCGATCGAAGGTATGCAATCTAGCCCACCTCAATTAAATATTGATGAAATTCCTAATGTTGAGATGTATGTACCTAGGAGAACACCACCAAGAATTTTGCGTAGAAAACCAAAGTATTTGATTAATATTGATGATGAGATTTTGCAGCACATGGAAGGTAAGATTTCAACACGCACTTGTAGAAGATATGCTGATAAGATTTGGGATAGATTCTTTGAAAGGCTAAATGAGACTGCAAGATGTCAACTATTTGTTGAAATGATGTGGGGTGTAAAGTATAGGAACATCATGAAGACTCTTGGGTTGAGAACATCGAATTCATTGAGTGAAGACACTATTGTGAAGAATCTAATGGATGCTTATGAGAGTGTGGGTAAGACCTCATTCTCAAAGGATAGTAATGTCACCCGACGTGTGATTACATCAACTTTGGTAAGTTTTCAAACAAAGAGAGCTCGCCTAATTAGAAAGACTAGTGAAAAAACAGGAATTAGTAGAAAAACTTTATCAAGAGCCATTCAAAGGCGGCAAAGAATTGAGGGCAATGATACAAATGAATTATGGGCATTCTCGAGGAGACTGTCACGAAAAGATAAAGAAGTTGTCGAAGCCTTGAGAACACTAATTGAAGAGTATTGGAAGAATAACACAAGGCCATCTCCAAATCAAAGGGATGTGGTAAGAAGGAGAATCAGTAGTTGGAATCGTGAGCCACATCCAAAGCATTTTTTGGATATGACTCAAACCCAAATTTTTCAAAAATTTGAAAATGATTATCCTCAAATTAGTATTTCTCAAAGATATTTTGAACTGCTTAAACCTTTTTATGTCAAGATAAATCACACACGCACTACTTGTTGTTGTAGACTACATATTGAATTTTCTAACCATTACGATGTTTATCGTTCTATATGTTTAGATTTGCATACTAATGATGTTTTGCAAGATTGTGGCATAGAAGCCCCACCAAAATCTTCAAGAGAGTTCTTATCAAAAAATTTATGTCAAATAGAGGACGGCCAGATATTCTATAGGACAACATGCTTGGATGGTTCATGCGAGCGTTGCGGTGGCTTCCAGCGTATGCCAGTATGTCAACATATGGAAAGCACAGATGAGGTGGGACAAAAACTAGTAGAGTTCAGGAAGTATAAAACAGTGGCATATGCTACAAAATATGGGTCTCAAGCAAAAAGGTGTGATTTGGTTATTGAGAAGATTCCAGTGTACAAATTTATGACCACATTTCGTGACAGTATACTGTCTAAGTATGCAATGCATACCCGTAGAGCCTGATGGTTGGACATGCGGTTCAAGCTATGAAAGGACACCTTTCCAGTTGGAAGCATAGTACCCATGGTTGACTTTGCAGAGAACTACACTCTACAACCACAACATGAGGTGCAGTCACAATATTACAACTCTACACAAGTTTTGATATTTGTGCACATAGCATTCATTCATGCATCTGATAGTACATATGAGCAAAGGAAGGTAATGAGGGAGTACCACTTTTACATTAGTGATGATCACACACATTCTACAGAGTTCGTGCAAGGTTGCTTCCAGATGTTCTACAGTGGTTTGGCTCAGAGGGGCGTAGAATACGATCAACATATAATATGGTCTGATAACTGTGTAGCACAGTTCAAGAACTCGTGCATGTTCAACTAGTTGTGCAAGATGCATGTCATTACAGGTGTTCAACATATGTGGAACTTTTGTGAGGCTGGACATGGAAAGGGGGAGCATGATGGTTCAGGAGCATGCGTGAAAAGAGCATTAGCACGAGAAGAGTTAAAGTATAAAAACAATGCAAAGTTGATAGATGCAAAATCAATCGTCGAGTGGTGTAATGCTTTGATGGGTCCAGGTAATGAAGGTACGTCTTTAGTTCGTAGATTTTTTTGGTTGATGGATGATACTAATATTGCACCATATGAAGACTATTGTACACTAATAGGATCGAGTTAGGTACACTCTTTCCTTAGCTCAAATACAGGTTCATGAAGTATCAATACACGAAAGATGGCATGCTTTTTTTCTTCGTGTACAATGCAAGACTGGAATGATTGTGAGTCAGGGGAGTGGGTTGACAAATGGTTCACAAGTTATCTTAGCCCGCTTCACACGTATCACCCTCCAATGGCATTCGAACTGACACAGATAGAATCATCGATCGATTTTGACCACATATCAGATCTAGTTCAACGAGGTGATATATCTACTTTCTTAGTTGTTGAAATTCCATATCGTTAGATCTTACTTTGTACTGTATTCGTAATGTTGACAAATTCCAAGAGATTTTTTGCACATATCAATGCAGGGCATGTTTATGCAGTTATTGCAGATGAAGACAATGAAGAGGGAATAGACTATTACTCGTGTCATTGTGTTGAGACCAAAAAGAAATTGGAGTCCCCACTTATAGATGGAGAAAACATTGAATACCCTACAGGCTCAGTTGTGGTTACTGGAACATGGCTTAGAAGGTACCCACATTCAAGTGTTAAACATTGGCTATTTCAGGACTTTGACATGCATTGTAAGATTCTTCATTACTCGAACCTTGTCGTGGCATCCAATGTTCATTTGACCAAATATGGGGGTAGACCTTTGAACAAGACGTTATGGAAGGTCCGTGAGTCTAACCATGAGGCAATACTTGACACAATAAAGAGTAGAGCAGACCCGGATGGTTCGTTGGATTAATTTGTAAGTATATGCACATTGGTTCTTATTAATTTATACTTGTATGCACATTAATTTGTTTGATGCCAATGCTATCATCTTCTTTTATAGTGATTGGTGTCCCCTTGCAAAAAATTTGATATATGAGCCATCGAAGAGAATGTCAACCAGAAAAGCAATGCAACATCCTTATTTTGATGCCTGCATGCAACATCTGTAAGTGCCTTCCATCTATTTTTATTTCATTTCCATTTTGGATGCTCTTTCTTTTTCTCTTTTACTTTGCGTATTTGTAAGTAAAATACTAAGGGTTGATTGATCTTTCATTGCAGAAAATGTTGATTTAAGAGCCATTATCAAAAATCTCAGCGAAAAAAGCAATGCAACATACTTATTTTGATGATTTTGACAAATCTCAATTTTGATTTCAAGTCATTATAAGAGATCATGTGAAGCTTAGCGAGGGAATCTCAAGTTACTCATTTGAAGTTAACCTCATGATGAGCACCTATGATGTAGACATTTAAAAAGAGTCTTGAATGTATGAGTGACATTGTAAAAGATCTGAGAGAACGAAGTGCCAGAGGCATTGTAATAAGATTTAATTACATAATGAGATATACTCAAATATTGTAAGGTTGAAGTTCATGTTTGGTGTAGTAGCACCTTGTTCTGTAAATGCCTTGAGTAGGAAAATTTGCAAACTTTGAATTTTGAAATGTAAACAATGTGAAAAAGGTCATTTAAAGGTCATGTAAACAATTTGTACACATTTTTTTGCAACTCATGTGAGCAAGCGGACTGTTCCAACACGTCCTAATAGGTATATTTATGGTAGGCACGGTCCTCTTTTGCACCGAAACACGTGGAATCACTCCGACCTATGTTCCACCGGATCGATCCCTTAAGGGTCCAAAGTGCAAAATAGCTGCAAACTTCAGCATGTTATTACTTGGATACCGTGACACTTGGAATCTTCTCGTCTGATCCTACAAAAAGGCGTTGGACCCCTCTAGAAAAAATTCTCTCAATTTTGGCTATCTTGGAGTGATTTTCTCGTGGCGGTAGATTTTCACTTGATGGAAAACGTGTCAAATTCAAGTTGTGCAAAGTTGCAAAGTGGTGCAACTTTCACTCTGCAACTCGTGTGAGCAAGCGGACTGTTCCAACACATCCGAATAGGTATTTTTACGGTAGGCATGGTCCTCTTTTGCACTGAAATACGTGGAATCACTCTGAGCTATGTTCCACCGGATCGATCCCTTAAGGGTCCAAAGTGCAAAATAGTTGCAAACTTCAGCATGCTATTACTTGGATACTGTGATTCTTAGAAACTTCTCATCTAATCCTATAGAAAGGCATTGGACCCCTCTAGAAAAACCTCTCTCGATTTTGGCTATCTTGGAGTGGTTTTCTCATGGCGGCGGATTTTCACTTGATGGAAAACGTGTCAAATTCAAGTTGTGCAAAGTTGCAAAGTGGTGCAACTTTCGCTCTGCAACTCGTGTGAGCAAGCGGACTGTTCCAACACATCCGAATAGGTATTTTTACGGTAGGCATGGTCCTCTTTCGCACCGAAACATGTGGAATCGCTCTGAGCTATGTTCCACCGGATTGATCCCTTAAGGGTCCAAAGTGCAAAATAGCTGCAAGCTTCAACATGCTATTACTTGGATACCATGATGCTTAGAAACTTATCGTCTGATCCTACAAAAAGGCGTTGGACCCCTCTAAAAAAACCTCTCTCGATTTTGGATATCTTGGAGTGGTTTTCTCATGGCGGCTGATTTTCACTTGATGGAAAACGTGTCAAATTCAAGCTGTGCAAAGTTGCAAAGTGGTGCAACTTTCACTCTGCAACTCGTGTGAGCAATTAGATTGTTCCAACACGTCCGAATAGGTATTTTTACAGTAGGCATGGTCCTCTTTCGCACTGAAACATGTGGAATCGCTCTGAGCTATGTTCCACCGGATTGATCCCTTAAGGGTCCAAAGTGCAAAATAGCTGCAAACTTCAGCATGCTATTACTTGGATACCGTGATGCTTAGAAACTTCTCATATGATCCTAAAAAAAGACATCGGACCCCTCTAGAAAAACCTCTCTCGATTTTGGCTATCTTGGAGTGGTTTTCTTGTGGCGGCAGATTTTCACTTGATGGAAAACGTGTCAAATTCAAGCTACGCAAAGTTGCAAAGTGGTGCAACTTTCGCTCTGCAACTCATGTGAGCAAGCGGAATGTTCCAACACGTCTGAATAGGTATTTTTACAGTATGCATGGTCCTCTTTCGCATTGAAACACGTGGAATCGCTCCAAGCTATGTTCCACCAGATTGATCCCTTAAGGGTCCAAAGTGCAAAATAGCTACTAACTTCAGCATGCTATTACTTGGATACTATGATGCTTAGAAACTTCTCATCTAATCTTATAGGATTGCATTGAGCCTTTCTACAAAAACCTTTCTCGGTTTTGGCTATCTTGGAGTGGTTTTCCAATGGTAGCGGATTTTCACTTGATGGAAAAAGCATCAAATGCAAGCAATGCAAAGTTGCAGAGTGGTGCAACTTTCATTCTGCAACTTGTGTGACCAAGCGGACTGTTCCAACATGTCCAAATAGGTATGTTTACGCTAGGCATGGTCCTCTTTTGCACTGAAACACGTGGAATCACTCCGAGCTATGTTCCACCAGATCGATCCCTTAGGTTGGAGGAGTCTTAAGTTGCAAATTTGTAAGTTGTTTAAAGAAACAAATTTGAAATGATATTGAATGGCCCACTTAGCAATCATTGCATCTAAGTGATGCTCACAGAGGTGAGGCACTAAGCCTTCCTGGGAGGTCACCCATTCCAGTATACTTCAGCTCAAGCGCTTAACCATGAAGTTTTTTCCCCAAGAAGGATAGTGGAAAAGGCGGAATCCAGTGTACTTTTCATGAGTGGAAAGGAATACCTAAGAGACATGAAGGAGGAAGAAGGAGTTGTCTATGCAATCATGTTGAAGCCAAAGGAGGAGGAGTCACCTAGTCGGCTACCTATGACAGCAGAGGTGAAGCAACTGTTGGATCAGTTCAAGGATATCATTTGTGAAGGCACACCAGCTACACTACCACCTAAGAGGGCAATCAGTCATCAAATTGATTTTGTACCAAGAGCAACATTGCCTAACAAGGCTGCATACAAAATGACATCGAAGCATAACAAGGAGATAGTAAGGCAAGTTCAAGAACTTTTGGACCAAGGGTTGATCAGGAAAAGCATAAGCCCATGTGTTGTTCCAGTGGTGTTGGCACCTAAGAAGGGAGATAAGTGGAGAATGTGTACTGATTCTAGGGCCATAAATAGGATAACCATTAGATATAGGTTTCCTATTCCTAGGATAGAAGACTTAATGGACTGTTTAGGGGGGTGCTAGGTACTACTCCAAGATTGATTTGAAAAGTGGCTACTATTAGATTAGGATGAAAGAGGGAATAAGGACTATGATATAAATTCCCAAGAGTGTTTTTGATGAGTGAATTGGAAATAGGTTTGTTAGGGGCTTGCAGTTTGGGTAAGTCTTGGACACTGTGAGCATTTTGACCAATGTTGCCTTGGCTATTTGTCCTAAAAGTTGGAAAATTACATTAATGATGCTCTAAGCCCGACCGAAGGGTCCTAGAATGTGGGAGAAAGGTATATAAGGTCAGAAAAACCGTAATACCTGGGTTGGAGGATTGTTTTCACAAATTGAGACTTGGAGAGTACATTTTTGTGATTGGAAGAGAGCAAGTTTTCATTGAATTTCTGTGTTTGAGCCTTCATCCAGTCAAGAATGGATCGAAGGGACTTATCTAATGCTTTGAGTCTTCCATTTGTGTCACTTAATTATCTTGTGTAGCATTAGATTAGTCATCTAGACTGACTAGTTATCTTTTTGCAAGTTTTTTGGTTTTCTTGGTCTCATTGTCGGTTCAGGCCAGTTTTGTGAATAATGAGTCCCACTTGACTTCCCATGGCTTTCCTCTCATGGACACTTGGAATCAAGTTGGGGACTATGTAAATAGTGTACATATAGGTTTTGGGGTCTTGTTTTGCAGGGAAGGTGATGAAATCATTAAGCACTAGGCGAGTGCAAGTGCATTCTGGCTAGTAGCTTGGAGAGGACAGCAGCAAGGAGAGTTGCTAAATGGATTGGTTTGTGCCAATAAAGAGTATCAGATTGTAGGCATATGTATCTTAGTCATGTGTGTGCCAGGAGGAGAGCTGAGGAGGTCGTTGAAGCCCTCAAAGAAGGAAAAAGAGCCAAAAACCATAGGAACCCTTGAAAATAGGGGGTTTGAGGACAATCATATGTACAAAAACTTGTAGGACCTAAGGCTTGGTAAATATTGGAGCCTTGATGATCAAAAGAAAGAATTTACAAAAACATTTGGGGGTTGTTAAGACTGATTGTGAGAAAAGTCAAGAAAACAGGTTCTAGGAGGCCAAATTGGGGCAGAAGGCTACAAGGCCTAAAATTGAGTTTTTCAAGAAAGCGATGGGTAAAAGGTGAAAGAATCCAATAAGATGGATCAATGAGGAGATAAATCAACAAAGGGACAACTAGGATACTGGTGCGGGGACACCTCGACTCTTGAAATTTATGACAAGCTTCATAATTTTGTAATGTTTTAGTCATTTAGAATTTCGTGGGACCATGTTAAGAAATGGTTAAGTGTTTAAAATTGCAATGATATATTCATCAAAAGGATTAAATGACAGTTGTAACCGAATGGGAATATCGGGTAGATGAACAATTTGTCTAACTACCCTAGAATCTCTATAAAGAGACAACATGTAACCGAATATAGGGAGATAGAGGAAATAGAGAGTGCAACTACGCGAAAACAAAAAAGAGAGTAAACAAGAGGGAGAAGAAATCGGGCTCTCTGGCCGAAGAGATAGAGGAAATAGAGAGTGCAACTACGGGAAAACAAAAAAGAGAGTAAACAAGAGGGAGAAGAAATCGGGCTCTCTGGCCTTCGGCCAAAGAGCCATTTAAAGCATGTATGCTTTTGAAGTGTTAATATCTGGAATTCGTTAAAGAGGAGTTTCCATTTCCCGTCGTGTCGTTCTCTCTATCTTTCCTGGTTTATTGTTTTGCAAATTGTGAATGCAGATTAGTTTTGAAGGATTCGCTATTGGTTTGAATGTCATGGATGTCTTGTTTTCGGGTTTCTTTATGACAGTCCCGAATGGAATGGGAAAAACGGTTTCAGTTGACAGGGAATATACGTAATATAACCAAGTGTGAAATTCTTGTATGGTTTTAAATGTATAACGGTTTTCAAAGAAACCATTACATCACTCGACCATTGTGTTTGAGCAATGTGTGACTCGGGCTTTGAACAGCGGAAAGGTGGCGGATAGAGTTAGAGGCTTAAGAACATGTCTTGATCAGTAGTGATCAGTAAGTTAAGGAGTGAGAAGGGTGGATGAGCCACTGTCTTGTGTTGTTTCCTCTACATCAGAATGGTATCAGAGGCAGAAGGTTTTGAGCGTGTAGAAGGCAATCTACACCAGGAAGTAGCGTGGGTTCTTAGTTGCAAGTTGATCCATCCAAGCTGCAAGAAGGACGCAGTTGTTCTTGCGTGTGTGAAGATCTCAAGTTGGGGTCTTCGTATTGTCTACACCAAGATGAAGCTAGGTAGAAGGTGCAATGAGAGCAACCACTAAGAGAAGGGTGGGAAGCATCTTCCAGAATCTTGTGTGGGTAAGATGGTAGTATTCAGGATTCAATGGTAGTATTTAGATATATAAATATTGTGATATTGCTATCAGGATTCAATCATGTAGTTTTACAAGTCAAACTCATTGACCCATGATTCATCAGTAGTGGTTCACAAGAACCCATCTCTCATGATAATGAATGGTTCATAAGGAGGAAGATAAATCTTCATACATTTCTTCTATCACAAATGAGATAAGTGCTTGGTTTCATGAAGGTCATGAGACAACCATTAATGGGGAGTGGATACATGAAGAACTAATGGAGAATGATAATGGCTTCAGACCTGCTATAAAGGAATTTTTTTTTCATTTCAATGATGCAAGAGGTTTTTGGTTTCACTACCAAAATGAGCCTACGAAGAATGCATGTGAAACTCCTTTTGACCTTGAGGGTGTACTTACTCCATCTCAAGGATCATGCATTGAGGATGACATAGATCAATGCTACGGCTAACCAATTAATAATTATACACGTGAATAAGTCAAACATGTACATGTCAATAAGGGAACTACAAGTACTCATAAACACGTAAGCCTCAAAAAGTATACAAACGAATACATAGTATACACAAATTAAAACAAAGTATATGCACGAATACAAGGTATATGCATGAAAACATGTAAGCCACAAAGTATACACTCGAATGCACGTAAGTCACAAAGTATACACGTAAGTTGTAAAGTATACACTTGAATATACGTAACTCATATCTAGATTGAACCATCAATTTAGAATGCAAATATGGACAAGCATCGAAAAAAGATATTTGTATTAACCAAATAGCCATGTAGGCATACATAAATACATGTCAATATAAGTATGAAATATATGTACAAAATAGCCATATAGGCTTACAAGAATGCCATCTAGGCATACAATGTCAAATATGTCCAATAAAAAATATGTACAAAATTTCCATGCAGGCATACAATAAATGACTATGGAATCAAAAGTCATTGCTCTCCATGCCCAGGAAATAAAATATTTCCCTTTCCTTTTCGCTCGGTTGGCGATAGGTCTGTCACTCATTTTTGCTGCGCTCGTGGAGTGCTCCTGCTACTCCTCCTAGGGTTTAGTTCATGGTGAAGTTTTAACTGTTACAATAAGAAGTAAAGACATGAATATATAGAAATTACATTATAAAAAATGATATATTTGACAAAATAATCACTTACGGCCATCTCACGATCTCTCTCCACGAGGGAAATATCGTCACACCCATGCTCAGGCGTGCTCAAGCCCTGTATAAACCATACAAATAGACAAAAACTATGTGAATCAATAATGGTTTGATTTCTGACTAACATCTATAACAACAAATGTAAATTAAAATTTACTAATTTGCCTCATACCTCTTCTGTCAGAGCCATTGAGGATTGTATAGCAGATGTCACACCAATATCCATTGCCCTCATCACATTCGAAGGTGTATCGTCTCGCAACAACTGAAAATAAAACAACAAATTATTCAACATAATCAACGATGTGCATGTATAAACTACATAAATCTATTAAGTACTTGATTCATTAGTTAAACTCTTTATTCTATTACCTGCGTGAAGGTTTGAGTAAATCCACCGCCACTAGGAAGTGTTCCACCAAAACCTCCAATATTAGTCTGTTCAACATCCAAAATTGCATATTAAATTACCATTCGTAAAACAATTCCATTAATATGCAATAAACTTATAATTGTTTACTAGTTACATACCCTAGCAATAGGTGTACTGCAAAAATAGGTTGGTGGGGGGCCGGTGTATCCAGTCTCAACACTATGACCCTGCAATTTTATTAAAATCATAAAACATTTTTAGTTATTCTTGCATTTCAAAATCGAAATTTAATAAATTAAATTCAATGAACACATGCAATAACTTTTACCTGACTATCAATGCCATATGCCTCATGCAAAATGTCAGCTGCCCTCTCCATCTCCATAGCTGCAGACGGATCTTGCGTACCAGTCTCCTGAGGGTCGGTGGGGTCATGTGAACAAGTAGCCCCGCAAGATTGACACACGTGTTTGAAGACCACCACTAGAAGACTCCCTTGGATGGCGCTGTAGAATAGGGCTAGTATGATGGATGACACTCTCGGTCAAAGTGTTGATTGCCTGCAATGTCTCTACGTCAGCACTTTCCTTCACGACGGAAGGCATAACAATGTGCTCATGAGGCGACCTAGCAAGAGCTCGTCTACCTTGCCGCGTAGGATCCGGTTGTGCACCAAGTCTATCCTGAGCTGACCCCCCACCTCTCCCCTGGAAATCCCTCATATCAAAATAATTTGGGATTTTGTTCAATATGAACTCACTGTATAGTTTCCTAAGGAAATATTGCGAGACCTCGCAATTGTTGCACGGTGGGTAATCGAAGACCATGTACCACCTATCATAAAATTGCTCCTTCATTTGTTGGTGGTGGCACCAATGGATAGGAAACCTCTTTGCATTGAGGGTAAGATTTTGATTTGTGCATGGGTCGGTGAATAATGAGCACAAATCACCTTTTGTTATTTTTAAATCTTTCACATCCTTGTATGATAGTTTATTTGTATAATACTCCCTAGCCACCTGCCTCCTATCTTCCCATCCAGTTATTTGTTTGCTAATTGAATCTACATTTGTTAACATATCTTTCAAGGAATTTGCTAGGGTCATTCTTTCTGTGGTTGAACCATTTGGATCACTCAACCTATTGATCAAATCCTCAATTTGTTTTTTATTATTTTCAATTTCACTCATTAAATTTTGTTGAGTGCCAGGAGGGGGTTGAGTGATTGGTGGAGGAGGTTGATTTTGTGGTTGATTTTGATCTTGAGGATTTGGTTGGTCCTCCTGTTGAGGATTTTGAGGGTTTGCAGGTTTATTTGCATCTCCTAAAATTTCAAACAAATAGATATCAAATTCAACCTAAAACTAACAAATTCAAAATAAAAAGCATAAAATCCTTACCTCTTACAGCTCCTCGTCGTCGTGGTGCCATCGTTGCGAAGAAATTTGGATGCTTGGTGAAGAAATTCCTCTCCTCGAACACGAGCATGCTATTTTGGTGTTTTTGGCCGCGGGTGCACAAAAAAACCAGTAGAAATGCAAATGAGAGATTTGCATTTCTTTTTTTACTTTTAACAGTCGATAATGCGAGCGCGTTATCTTTGCAGTTTTTTATCCATCGGGACCTTACCTAGGTTTAACCGACAACATAACAACGTGCTCGCGTTATGTCCAAAAACTTTTTTTTTAAAGGGTGTTCACGGAATGGCTACCCATTTCCATGCACCCGCCCAGTGACAACACAAAAATTTGTAATATGGGACTCATAAAATAAACTTGTAATATGTTTCAAGTACTCATCCCAATGTACCAAATCTAGGAGACTATATTGTACCTGTTGCAAGGAATGACTCGAAGCAACAAGATATGGAGATGTGATCTTGATGTATATTATCCAACTAAATTGGTCATCTCATTATAATGTTTCCACCAAGATATCTAAATACTAACGCCTAAAGATGTATTTGTCAACGTTGAAATGCAAAAGTCCTCGGCCTCAAGATATTGACTCAAAGAAAGAAGATGAAGCCTTTGAATCTAGATTAGGGGTCACATAAGAAAAATAATCAATGGATGAATTTGTATGAGGAGCATCAAGGAAAGCCTCAATGTCATCACAACTATCAAGACTTGTCAAATAAGTAAACTAATCTTCTATATCGCCATCATAGGGTAGGTTATCACAATCATCACAGAGAAGTGTCCATAACATGATCATCTAGGAAAGGAGAGAGAGATTGGATCTCCAAAGATCTCCCAAATTACGGTCCAAAGAGCACGTGGACACTCAATATGTGAGATAGAACACATAGTGTCAAAATCAACATTTCTACCAATCAATCCAATGACATGATCATTCTTGTTATCTAATGCTTTCTTTTTATTAGGTGTACCTATTTTAGGGACAATACTATAAAAATGTGGAAAGAGATAAAGGCACTCGAGATATTTCTGTGTCATTTTTCCAAAATGTATAGTTCCCTTTGTTTAGGGTGATTACAAAAAGATTAATTTAAAAACTATGATTTTACAATGATAGACTCCTCATATATAGATTAGAAATCAAAACATGTGAAATTAGAACCCTCATAACATAAAAAAAAAAAATATCCCATATTTTACAAGATATCAAAAATACAAATAAATAAATGAATGAATGAATTCGAACTAAAATAAAAGGTACCCAAAGAAAATTAAGAAAAACTAAATTAATTGTTGTGTAGTTCCTAAAACCATCTTTCTCATGTCTATTTGTTTGCAAAAACTCAATAAAGTAAGCCCAAGTTATGGTCTTTTCTATAAAACCATGCATTTAGGGCTTATAACAAAAAGCAAGGTGCTCAATGTGGGTGTTGGTCACCCATAGGGGAAAGCACTTAGTACTAGGGGTTGGTTTGGTAATGACGTCAATCCTATGCTAATGGTCATTGTACTTGGTAACTACAAAGAATATTTTTTGAAAACTATACTAAAGGATAATGTAGCACAAAATATTTTTACAAACTTAGTTTTTGTGCAGCAAAGATAACCCAATCTAACAATGGTGGTATAGCAACTATATGGTCATATGAAATTGTACAATTGACATAATTTTTGCCCCCCCAAAAAATCACAATTTTTTAGCATCAAATGTTATCATTCCTTATATGGATTTATAGGTTTTTTTGGTCTTTTGAGCTCAACCATGTAATCCATTTTCCACTAGGATGGATCACATTAAAAAAAAAGAAAAAAATCTCTAAAAAGAGGGATGGGAATTACAAATCTAGAGCTCTAACACCACCATGTGAGAGTTGTTGATCAACCTCACAATAGCCCAAAAATCATCTATAACCAAAACAACTTTCTATGCAAGAGAAAAGAAATAGAAATGCTATAAAGCTATAGATTTCATTAGATTTAAAATGAAACAATACAATATATGAAGAAACCCTTGTTATAAAAGACAAAGATAAAACACTAGGACATACCAAGATCATAACAAGTGTCTTAATCACATGATATGAGACACAAAAAGTAAATGACCTAAAGAAGATTATGTAGGTGTGAATAAGACAATATGAAACTAGTTAGATAATATAACATGTCTACATTGGTCCATTTTGAAGAAACCTTCACCAACTCACCTGCAATGAGCTTAGTACCACGTTGATTTTTATCTATTTCTTCCTCTTAAGAGTTATATTTGTTATATATGTCAATTCACTAGCATCTAAGAGCTCTAATTGGTTGGAAGAGTTCAATTGAGATGTTTTACAGGTGCATATCATGTTTTATGGAAGCCCTAATGGGAGTACATATTGGAGAGATGTGAATGTAGAGAATAAATATGTTTTTCACCCCAAGACATCATTGTTCTATTATAATCTTCAAATTTCATTAGGCATACAAGTTGGAATTAAGATTCTTTGCAAGTGACGAGGACACAATACTGTTTGATTTGTCATGGGAACAAGGCAAGTATTAAGACTTAAGGTAATTTTTATAGGATAATTTATTTGGCATAAATGACTTTATATTTGGTGTGAATCTTTTGCGGCTAATGTTGGAAATGTATTAAATTATTGACACCTCAATAATGATCAAACAATTTAACATTATGACATCAAAAGATTCTATTAATGGAGAGATACCTTTTGATATATAAATGGTTTATATCCAATATAATTAATATATGAAATAATAAGATAAACCAGATTGTGAGAGATGGATAATAATGGATGTGTAATGTTACTTGATGTTATTGTCCAATGAGAGAAAACTATTTATAAAATTCATAGATAATATTATGAAATAATTAATGGTGTTCTAAAGCATCTTTATCTTAATTGGCATCTATACATGTGAATATATCTTAATGTGTAATAATATATTGAGAATGTCCCATATATGATATTGTGCAATGAGAGAAAACAATGTATAAAATTCATAGATAATATTATGAAATAAATTTGGCATCTATACATGTGAATATATGTTAAAGTATAATGATATATTGAGAATGTCCCATATTTATAATGGGACTACAGCTAGTTGAAGGAAACAATGCAACCTTAAAAAAAAACGTTTTAACTCTTTAAATTAAAGATAAAGACTCAGTTTCTATTTAAAGGTTGGCCCCATCTTTGTTGGTATAAAATTTGGTTGTCAATTTCCTTCCAACAAAATTGTTTTCACCAAGGTTTGAAAATAACTATTCCCTCCTTACAAGAAGGAAATCTACAAGCTTAGTTCCTTTTATAAGGTTGAGAACAAGGAACACCACCATTTTAGATATCTAATTTATTACAAAATAAAAACTGCACGAGTATTATTAGCCTTTTCTGACTCTCGAGGACCACTATATAAGGTGGTTGCAATTACATAGTTAATTCATTTCTAGAAAGTTATCCTTGCAGATTGAAAGTTATCCTTGCAGATTAGTCTTACATATGCCATATCCATTTCTTAACCAAAGATGTCACTTTACTCTTCAAAGAAATTGTTATCATGGAACAGCGAGCTCCCATTGTATATTTCTAGCTATTCAGTTTCTTCTGTTCTATTCTAAGCATCGGCGATATTACAACAGCCATCTCTGCTATCTAATGTTCAAGGTTTTCTAAACGTTTCTGTGTTCAATAGGTTGCACCTCACAATGGTCATGTGATTTCTAATTTCCAATGTTACATATTAAACGTACTATGCATTGCACTTTATTGAAGTATATTTGAAAACATATTAGTACTGCTTTGAAGGCTTTTTGGGCGATTTGAGTCTCACAGAGTTTCTCATTGTGTCTAGGACGCAAAGGAAGCTTGGACCTTACGAGCATCTTCCCCAAAAATATTCATGTTACAGATATCCACGGTCTTTTTCAGGTCTCTATTTGTTACCAATAAGCATAATTCACTACCATCAATAATTACTCCGTATGACCACCTACTTCAGTTCATTCTGAGATACACGTCTCAAGCAAGCACTTTGTCATTAACTTACAATTCTTAGTAGATCTCTCCATTGCATGTTGCATGCAAATGGCTCTTTACACCAGTGTTGAATTATTTATTATTTTGCCTTTTCCTTTTAAAAAGCCTCATTGATTAGAGTCCTATAATTTTTTATTCATGACCATACACAATAGTACCGTTGGCAATATTGTCATTACACTAGTGTGGCTCATTCCATAAAGAAATTATACAAACTACTAGTTGATATAAAGCACTCCCGTTGGAATGGTTCGTGCAAAACATCTACACAAGTAGACTCGTCTAAAGCAGTAGCTTCTGGATAGCTGCAACATATTATAGCAGGGTACTACAAAGAGGACATCAAATGGCAGAAGTTGAAATTAAATGAAATGATACTCCAGGGGTAACCGTTATATCGCGCATTGATCTTTTTGTTGCTAACTAATATCAAAAAGCATTTATGTACCTTCTCACAAATTATAGCATAACCATTGTCCAATATCTCAAGATTATCAAACAGAAAATAAACGTTCAGCTCTAACCCAGCCCATGAGCACTTTTTCTTGGAGAATCACTGACGTCTCTGTACTTTGGTTGCAAGCTTTTTTAATCAGTGTTCCTGCCATTCTGTTATATATCAAACCTTCTGTAATGTAGGTTGCCTCTTTAACATTTTGTGTTTTCTTTGTGGGTGTAGTTAATTTTACCAGTGCATAGTTTACTTCTTTTTACAGTGCTGTGTGCCAGTACCCATTATAATGAACCATTTCACATTTTGAATTAAACCATCGCCCCTCTACCTAAAAAATAGATTAAGCTAGTGCACAAAGAAACCATTAAAATAATAAACAATATAAACTATACCCTTGATTGGCAATCTAATAAGGAGACATGCTTGGGAAAAAACAGGATGTTATCAACTTCAGCAAAATACAAATGGTAACAATTAAAAGAAGCAAGATTCAATTTTACATATCTGAGTAGATTTGCTACTTCCTATCTCTAAAATATAGTACATTAGTGACAAGAATGCACCATATCACCAAACCTCTCTGAGATTTTCACTAGTACCCATTATAATGAACCATTTCATATTTTGGATTAAACCATCGCCCCTCTACCTAACAAATAGGTTAAGCTAGTGCACAAAGAATCCATTAAAATAATAAACAATATAAACTAGACCCTTGATTCGCAATCTAATAAGGAGACATGATTGGGAAAAAACAGGATGTTATCAACTTCAGCAAAATACAAATGGTAACAATTAAAAGAAGCAAGATTCAACTTTACATATCTGAGTAGATTTGCTACTTCCTATCTCTAAAATATAGCGCATTAGTGGCAAGAATGTCACCATATCACCAAACCTCTCTGAGATTTTCACTAATACTTATTCACATATAGAGACACGTACAGTATTATAAAATGTAAACAAAAAGGACACTGACTATCTTCCCAAGGAGAGCAAGAACAAATCTATCATTATAATGAAATGCATAAGTATATCCTATATTAATATTGATGTTAAACAACCATCTTGCTAAAGTAAGTTTTCAGTACGAATTGTTTGCAACAAATTTAACAAGTTAAACTGTTAGTAACAACAAAGGTATAACTAAAGGAGAACAAATAGTTAGAAAGTTACTTTTTAAGAGCAAGAAGGCTAGCTCAAAATTCTGCCTTTTAATTGAATTAACAGGTACCATTTACACGATAAGAAACATGCCCCATAAAAGCAACTGCCAGTTAAACAAAGTGCTTACCAAATACAGCATCATAATCAGCTGCTAGAGGGGTGACTTAGTATTTTTGTTATTTTCCCTTAATATGTTATACAAATAAATATCTATCTGCAGGACTACACATACAAATACTGTTTTTTGCTTGCATCAAATATATACTCTGAGGCCTGATATAAAAAGATTAAGAAGGTTTTCCATCATGATCTGGAAAAAGGAAGACTTGAACCTTCATTATATCCTCCATGAAAAATACCTTGGTAATCAACATGCTTTAACATATGTTCCTGGAAGTAATTGTTTTGAACCTTTCTTCCTACAGGGAACTCCATCCATGAAATCGTTTTGCATTTGTCAAGAAGAATTTATGACATATGATCACCTAGATTGTGCCTTCCTACCACTAATTCAATTTATTGAGTACACCTCTTGCATCACTTGAATGTTGACAACAAAGAGTTAAAAACATGAAGCACTAGACGCAGAGAGTGTGCTTCTGCTCCTGAGCTATTACACAACTTCTGATGCAAGTTTCGATAAACCTGTGCAAGAATTGGCTGCATATGTGGAGCTAGTAATGGATCATTTGGGTTCAATACAGTGCAAGCCTCCCTTATCCAAACAAGCTTGCGCCCAAAATCATTTTCAAGGTCATAGCCAAGTTGTTGAACAAGTGCCAAGAGCACACCTTGGCTCAAGGGCAAAGGGACCATTGTGAACAGGGAATGAGGATCAACCTGCTTGAAGACAATTACAAGCTGTTCATTACCCCACCATTTCCAAAAAGAACATAGTACTTAAGAATTACCCTAAAAGAGCTTCATTTCTTTGGTCATAAAGGATCCCAAAGCAGCAAAATTGAACAAAAACAAACATAAACCACCCAAAACAACCCTGCTTGCAGATGCATACCTGAGAGCATAGCCAAGAAACTAAAGGGACATCAGTCATTTTAAGTGCTTTGTTAAATGCCTCCTCAAACTTGCACTCAGAAACCAATCTTGAAAGTTCCTTAGTTGGGTCAAGTGATTCTTCTAGATGCTCAAGAGAAATTGCCTGCAAATTAGATGAAGCCATAAATAGCCAGAATTCTAAAACCCATGTTATGCCATAGCACCCAATGAACTCAAGACTGCAGTTGTTAATCAGAATTATTCATACCTTGTCAGGCAACCCAAGACTGCCATTGCTTTTGGCCGTGATTAAAGTGCCCACACGAGAAGAACTTTCTCCTGCACTTTCTGCTAGAGCTAGAAGTTTGCGTTGCCCATCTGCTAACTCTGCTTTAAGAGACTGAGCAAGAGATGATGCAGATGCTACAGTATCCTGTAATATCAAGCAAAAGGCCAATCAGTAGACCCAATTCCAGAAGTACAAATATAAAGAACAAGTGCCATAATGCTGTACTAGAGAATATGCGTACCCATTCAAAGATAAGCATCCAAGGAAAAGAATTCCTTAAAATTCAATAATGGATAGAAATGTGGCTAACTAGGACCCAAGGAAATAAAAGCATTGATTCAGAACTAGATAATGCGAAGTTTGAACATTTAAGTTTCATGACTGTTGCTTCTAGAAACATATGGCACAAGAATACCCTATAAAATCATCCATTATTCTTTTAAAAGCTTGCCATTTTAGTTGCACAAAAGCAAGGAAACATGAATTTGATGGTCTTAACTATTCACAGCTGCTGTCTCAAATGAGAAAAGCTTGACATGCAACAATAAGCATAGAGGTACTTGAATATGGCATGGGTACTTCAAAAATTACATTCTCTTTACTTTTGCCAAAATAATAGTAAGTATATTTTAGTAGGACTGCCGTCTTGAGAACACTTGGATTAGTGTATAGCACTCAGTTTCCAAGTTCTCCATATTTTGTCAATAAACAGAATTAAGGTGAATTTTCAATGCTGGAAATAATGCATCATAAAGATTGTTTCTTTTCAAGCATGTACAGACAACATGTGTAGAATAGACCAAACCCCACCATGCCCTATATTGTTCTCTTCCATTCTCACTAAGGTGGACACCTCCTCCATCACATTATCTCCTTACAACCTCAATTTGAATCTATGCTCTTTGATTTGCATCATATCAGGCAAAATTTTACTGATTGGATGAAGGGTGACCCCCATATAGTTAACATGGGTTTTAACACAAGATCATAAAGTTCTTTGCCTTTGCAATAACCTGTTTTTCTTACAAATCAACCCATGTGCTTCAAAAATGCACTCAATGCCAAACTACTTCAGCCAGAAAAATAATGTAGTGTTTAGGAGGAATTAGCAGCTTCCATCCAAGATGGTCATATCTAGAAAGAACATGCAAGTGCAGGCAAGCTTGACTAATGCCAAAACTCCAGGTGACCATATTAATATAGAATTGACAACTCACACTTTGGGATAAATTAATAAATATGTACATTAACATTTTTCATTGAGTCTAAGGTACTATCCACTGACAGAACTCCCAAGAGTTTACCAGAGGGTTCCAACTCAGGATTCAAGAAAGGTTCACTGTGCATCTCCTAAAGGGTTCACCAAAGCTTCATTGGAAATCCAACAGAAATGAATCATATAAGATGTAAGGAAAGTAAAAATGAGTAAAAAAAGCTTCTGTAAAAAATTGTGTTTTGTTTGCATCAATGTTTTGGATCACAGTCTATGATCCATCATCAGGATGAGAAAGTGAAACACAATGACAACAAACCACATGGGAAAAAAAACATTGATGTAAAAAAAACACAGTTTCTTCCAGAAGCTTTTCTTACTGACGTGGACTGTGAAAACCTCAGGTTCATAGCAAATAAATGTTATCTAAGCCATAATGAAGAGCAGCCTTATTTGTCTGTATGCACCTGCAACTAATTTGTCATCAAGGTCGGAGTGACAGATATTACAAAAATAATTTGTGATATATTCATCCAATGTACTTTGAATAATCCTACCTAATGATCCACTTATCATGTATTTCTATCTTCCGAATAATAGACATGAGCATTGCAAGTATACTGTGTCAAATATGTGTTCTAACTTCCAGGTGCTTGTTCTGTTCAGTGGTAAATTTGATGTCAGTTTGATGTACTAAAGTGATCCACAATTCATAATCATCATCCTTATCAGCCAACTATAAATTTGAAAAATCACTAATAAAGGTAGTGCTTTTTTGGAACAGCAATGGAATATTCAGAAAGGAGCAGTACTGGTGATAACTAGCCAAAACCACTTCACAGTTTGCGATCATAATTAAAATCTCAATGAGCAGGCTCCCAGTTAGTGGTGATAGCACAACTAGCAGAAATCATCAAGAAAAAGCTGGGAAAACACAGGAAGAATATCAAAGTAAAAGTTGTGGTTATGCTTCCATAATGCTATCTCCTCGTCTTGTTCTCTAGCTTGCTGGATAGAGACTGGGTTTTTGAAAATAGCCTGTGGATGATAGAATATTCAGAAAGGAGATGCACTCATGCTAAACCGTGAAGCCCAAACCACTTTGCACGCATAATCAAACTCAATTAGTGGGCTCTCAGTTAGTGGTGACAGGACCACTGGCAGAAGTCATCAAGAAAACGATGGCGAAACACAAGAAGAATGCGGATGGTGCAGTTGCAGTTATGCTTCCATAATGATATCTCATTGGTCATGTTCTCCAGCTTGCTGAATAAAGACTGAGCATTTAAAAAATTAAATAACCTGTGGATGATGCTGTCATGTCCCTGAGATTTTAACACTAAAATAAAGCATCAAAATACAAATAAGTAAATAAAATAAATAACCAAATACATATTACAAATATAAAAATAAATATTAGCAATTTAATATTTTTATAATTATAATTATCGTAAGATAACAATATAAATATGATTACCAAATATAATTAAAATAAACAAGATGAAATTATTATTATTATAATATAATAATACGAGATATATTAACATATCAATATAAATATAAATAATCATAAATAATATATATCACAAATGGCAGCAATCCTACTCATAATATGCAGCGATTATGTTACACTTCTAAAAGCAGCAGCGATGATTCAAGGAGGCAGCACAGCGATGAAGTAAATAAAGATTAATATAAAATAAACAACACTTAACAAGTTTAAAAAGAGCAGCGGATCTTCAAAGGTGGCCACATGAGGACAAAAAGGTCCCATGTAAAGACAAGTTTTGTCTTATATGGGTGGCTATGAAAAATACGATTAGTATAAGAATCGCAATTGCTAACAAAGAGGTGTGTGCTTTAAAAGAAGTCACCTCTCTTGGTAAAAGACACCTCCATTCATGGAAGAATGGAAGATATAAAAGATATTTGAAAGACATCGAAGAAAATATATATATATATATATATATATAGAATATTCCTTGGAGTATAGCAATAAGTATAAACTACAGATGTGTCCAGAAATAAGGAGGAGATTAGAAGACGTGTCTTATGTACACCAGCAGCTTTGTGTGAGGGAAAGAATTAATACATATAATCAAAGCGGATTTGTGAGGAAGATATCCCCAAGCATAGCAGCAGACACGTGAATATAATACACTCGGATCGTGGGAAAGAGGAACAGAACGTTATGATCAGCCAAACAATAAAACTCAGTCTGAAATGATTATCTAAGATCATCAATTGGAAGAAATGATTGCTGAGTTAAGAGAAGTATTCAAGCAGATCTACGGTAGAAAATAGGTTGTGCAAACCAGATTTATTTTAAAAAGAAATACATGTGAAGAAGAAGATGGATCAATGAAAGATATATGAAGATAAATAATCAATCCGTGATAAGGGGAGTAAGTTTAATATAATTAAATACAAGTAGATATATATATATGTGTATATGTTCATCAGGAAATTGAAATCAATTATATAGATATATATAGATATAGATATCACACAATTATGTAATAATAATGCTTGCAGCAATTATTATCCTTATTAATCATTGTTCAATTGAAACTGATCAGTATATTTCTCTTTAAGCAATATCCTTCTAAATATTGAGATCAGGTCAATCAAAGGAAGAAAAGAAAGCTCCAACAGCAGCAGCCGAAAAGAGGCAAGTTGCATATAATATCTTGTAAATATGTTGCAATCTGTGGATTGACAGTCTATGTATTTAATTATTATGTGAACAGTAAGTTGCAAAGAATCCAATATCTATTGAAAATAGTAGGCTGTGCATCTATATAATTCTGAGTTATCATTTACTGCTGAATATAAATAATAGATCTGTGATATTAATTTAATATGCAAGGGACAAAATCTGTATCTACACTATAGATTAATATTCATATTATGTCATGTAATTGTTTTAATAGTCAAGATCAGAATCTGTGTTATGCAAGAAACAGAATGGAATAATATTCATACTATGTCATTGATTTAATAGTCAGAATCTGTGTGTTTATATTATTTATATTATGTCTGACTGCAAACAACTAGCCATGACAGGGAGTGAGGGCCTACGAGGAGGGGAAATAGCATTGGGGTCACCCTCTAAGTACACCACCCATATAGATGGCAAGGGCCACATGGGCCAAGAGGGGTGTACTGCTCTTGGGCTTAGAGGGAATGACTATCCAGGACACCCTACTGTAGTTGCACCCTCAACCTCTCAATGTGATTAAGCAATAATGGTTCTGATACATGGGAACGGCGGTAGAACGCCTCACTAGGCACACCACCCATATGGATGGCAAGGGCCACATGGGCCAAGAGGGGTGTACTGCTCTTGGGCCTAGGGTAGAGGGTTCCTTGGGCACCCTATCAGACCATTATATGCAAGGAAGAATGAATTAGGAAAAACCAAAGAAGACCCAATGTACTCATGAAATGATGTTGTCTTTATTTATAAATGTCTACTAACATATTTGCAGGTTTAAACAGGTAGTTGTATCCCTAACCATGTTCTCTTGATTTTCTTATATATGCATTCCCAAACCCAAGGTGATCACTTGAAATTGATAGATTAGGGCAGATTTAGGGTTATCCCAAAAAGGGAACATTACAGATGGGGGAATGGCTGTTTTCTACTCATAAAGTATGAATTGTGAGGTGCAATCCACTAGAGAAACCCCTACAGCAACAGCTTAATAAGGCTTCCGAGACAACTTGATGAGTTCTAGTATAAGTAGGTACTAGAAAAATTCTAAAAGAATTTATCTGTTCACATCATTCCACGCTCTAGAAGGATTGTTAATCTCAACTATGTAACAATCAGCACACACATTGATTTGAGCAATCCTCTTCCTGCAACAATCAAGTTGCAGTTGGACTGCATGTAGAAGCAACGAGTAGATCACAAGACCTGCCCTTCATATGTAGATCCTGCTTTGAGAACTAAGATCTGGGACATTATTATTCAAAAAATCACTAAGAAGGTTACTCAAAAAGGTAAGAAGCAGAAAAAGATTTACCCCTGCTAATGAGAAAGAATCAAAATAGTCAACAGACAAAGGAAACCAACAAAAATATTAGGACTAAACCTGCAAAATGACCACACACATGATGTGAACTTATACTTCAAAACTCTTTCAAGACCTCAATTCAGAAGGTAAGCTAAGATGTTTTCTCAAAGGAGCAGTCATCACCAAATAACCAGACAAAAGACCTCCAGGGGTAGCAGAATCAAGGAGGTGCTCCTATCAGTAAAACCCAAGCACAAGAAAGATGTAACAAAGTTTAAGATACTTAATCTTGTCCTGGACAAACAAGGACCACAGTGATACAGAACAAGAGAGGCCAAAATTTCTCTGAGCAAAAAGAAAATAGAGAAGCCTTGGTAATCAAACAGATTCCAGTTCACAAACCACCTACGAAACAAAAAGGAGAAAAAAGGTGGATACATTGTATGGACGTGTAATTATCTGTTGGACAATGAAGTCGGAGGTGGATACATTGTATGGACGTGTAATTATCTGTTGGACAATGAAGTCGGCCCTAGATCATGGATAGATTTGGAAAAATAAATTTTATGTATGATCTTAAACCTGCCAACCTCTGGCTGCTTGTCAAACTTGCATCTATAATATGTAAACTTAGTTGCTATTTGTTCCTGTTATAGCTCAATTCAAATGGAAGACATATGTTTCACCTATCAAGATAAAACTGGGAGCAATACCTGGAGAGTAGATGCAAGTGCAGAATGCGAGGCAGAAAATTGCTGCTGAGCAGCAGTTGTATGCTCAGACATTCCTTTCCGAAACGCAGTGTCTACTTGCTCAAACATGGCTTTACAAGAATGTTCAAATGCTGGAATCACTGAACCCTCAAAGCAAATCCGCAAGGCATCCTGCAAGTAAAAATTGGATCCCAATTCATGATCATTGCCACTACATATAAAATTACAACTTGTAAGTCATACAAGAAATAAAAAGCTCTCAAACCAATCTAGATTTATTACCTGCATTATTTGCTTCCCAGTCGATTGGAACTGCGTTTGGATCTGCCGTGATACAGCTGCCTCGAGTTTTGTGCCAAGTGACTTTTCCAACATTGATAGTGCCTTATCATTTACCCCTTTCTGCCATTAATATATTATCAGACCATTAGTGTTAAATATAAGAAAAATGCTAATGTGATACATTACTTACAAAACAAAGCAAGAAATAGCTACCATTTCAGAAGACTATCAATAGTAAATACCACACTACAAGAGAACATCCTTAGAATCTAAATATAAAAAAATATATCAGACTTGCTTTCCAGATTTTTTTATTGGATTGTTGTCCTACAGAAGGTATGACAGGAACAAGAAATGTTGATTTTGTGTAGGCAATTGCTTAAAACAATCCTACCAAGTATCTTAAGAAAGAAAGAATGACATTATATTAATAATTAATTAACAGATGACTGGCAGAAATGCTAAGTACAAAAAGTTAAGATACCACCAGCAAGAGGGCAGTCTAAGAAAAAGACACCTATCATTAATAGAAGAGAGAGAAAAAAAAGCACACATTTTTAAATAAAAGTAAATCAAAAAATCCTAAAGACAAAGCACTTAGAGATAACAACAGAATATAACTGAAGCTACAAATTTTGTACAGTGGATATAAAATAATCATTCATCTAAAAACAATATAAACAATAACAATAGATGAAACTTCCAACATGCTTCAAACAGGCATGTTACAAAATCTTTGAAAATGCAGAACCAAACAAAATCTTAAAAATCAAAATATATATGTATGTGATATGGGAAAAACCTGGAATGCGTCATTAATTGAAGTTGAAATAGCTTTCTCCAAATTTGGTGTAACCAATCGTGCTATAGAGGTACCTAGACTGCCAACCTCCTTTTTCAAAATGCGATCTATAGTAGCAGGCAGTTCTTTGTTTAAAATGTTAGTCAACAGAGCTGTCAATTGGCGTTCAGATCTCTCCCGTTTAGCATTTTCCTCTTGAATTTTTATCCACAGAGCATCCATTTGAACTTTTAGAAATTTTTCCATACGTTGGCCAAGTGCTGCCTCCACTCTTTTTCCCTCTTTTGTAACAGGAGTTGAAATTGCACTTGCCATCTGTTTTGGCAGCTCCTTCTGCATTGTCACCAACTGTAGCAAAACAGAGAAAGAGGCACAAATACTAACTGATAAATACAAAGACCAACATGAATCCAGCCAAAACAAAATATAAAATTCTGAGCCAGCATTGCAACAAACCTAAACATTGAAATGTCTTACATGAAGCACAGAAGCAATGAAATCTTGAATTGCTGAACTGAAATGTTATTCCCTAAAAAACTTATAAGAACAAAGTATGTAAAGAAATGCCACTAACTCGTGAAATTAATCAAAGAACTAAATTTGAGGTTGTTAGAGGTGATTGTTTTTTGTGTGGCTATATTTCTTAAAGCCTTGATTATGGGAGCAGAAGAGAAAAACTAAGACAATGGATCCACCATAGTTGCTTTGACACACATTAAAAAATATAAAGAAAAATACATTGCAGCCTCAGATGCTGGACCATGAGATTCAATGACAATATATGCAGACTGCAACCCCAAATTGAGCTAAATAGAGATGCATGGAAGCTGATTTGACTGGAAAAGCATAACTCAACTAAGCAATCACTGTGAATGTGGAATGGTCAAAAAAATCAGCCATCTCTATTTCAGAGAATATACATAAGAAAGAATTTCACACTTTGGAAGCTCACACAAGTTGCAAAAATGAATCAATGAAATTACTAAACAGTAAGATTAGGCAAATTTATAATGTGAACCCAGTGTAGCAATAGTAAGAAGAATTTAACACAATTACCAAATCCAGTCCAGTCTGGGCACGCAAACACACACACAATTGACTTTCAATGGCTATTCAAGGGATCTTTGTTGTAACCTGCATCTTTCTTCTATAAGGCTGAGAACTATTCTAGGTTTGAGTGCAGTACTAGAATTTTCTTAGTGTGATTGTTTATCAATTGAGCTAGTCAATGACCTGTTGGCTGTCAATTGATGTTGCTCTCACTTCGTCTGTGCTTTCATTCCACACCATCTTATAATTCCACAATGATTTCAAGTTTGTAAGGTAGAGATGGCTTATGGTTTTGTTTAATTTCTGCCACGTAAGAGAGAGACCTCTATTAAGGTGGAACTGAAGAGTAATATCTCATATTTCAGATGTTCTTTTCTAAGATCATGTTTTGCTTTAGATTGCTTAAGGTATATGTCGGTTCATTGTTTATGGATCAATTTCAATATCCAGAAAGGTTCTGAAAGATGTTTTTGTCAACAGACACAAGAACTAACAAAACAATAGTAATTCATCTTCCGTGTTCAAAAGAGATAGAAGGATGTCCTCGGCAAAGATCAGGTATTTCTGAACATTAAGGTCATCAAATCTTATACCAGAGTTATTGTGGCTAAGATAAAACCCCAAGAGAAGACTGTAAGAAAATAGTACAGTCAGAATGCCTCCAAGTGATGGGTAGATTGGTTGATAAATGTTCACTGAATATCATCTTTCATCTCCAGTCAGTTTTAGTTAAAGAATGTGTGCCATCAGTTATAATCTTGAAAATATTTTAGGACTCTCTTCCAGTAGTGTTTAGTCCAACCATCGTGTTTGTTTATATTTCTAAGGTTGAACTTTTTTCTTGCTTCAAGTTTTAGCATAAACAAAATATGCAATACCATTTGACAGATATATTCTCTTCAATTGTATGTCCTGCTGTGATTGTTTAAATCAAACTCCTTAAACCTCCTAGCAGTAGCACAAAGTTTTCAGCTAACTGCAGAGTGTTTTTAGACCTCTTTACATATGGCCTTGGAAGTTTGAAGAATAATAGAACTAAACTACAAGAGAAAGCCAGGAAAATTAAACAGCATAGACCCAAATAAATGAATATAGCAATGAAATAGCACGCTATTAGCTTTCTTGCATGGAAGAAACAAAGACTAATGATTTTTTGATGAAATCAAACAAGTACTGTCTTTGCGTACCTGACTTAGTGTCTCTTGCATAGCAACAACTTGTGCAGCTAAGTTTTCTGGGGATGGAATAATCATACTGTTGCTTGGTTCACCATCCGAAGAACCTACTGAAGTAAACGGAGTTCCAGAAGGTGATGAAGGTAATAATGTTGGCATATTTTTATTTTTGTTTTTTCTCCGCCTGCTCCCTGTTGAAGACTGAGACATTGCAGATGTTGAGGCAACTACGGGCGTCTTACAAGATATGTCTTTTATGTTTTCTTGACTTTCTTCTATACTCACATTTGGAGAGTGCTCCCTGTCCTCAAATACTTCACTGTCCCCTTCAGGTTGGACTTCCTCCACAGTTACTTCATTGTTAGGCAAAGAACTGATCTCTCTGGATATTTTATTACTTGGCTCTGAAGCTTGAGAATCTATGTGAATGGATACATTTCCTGCTCCCTTCTCTGAATGAGCTCCCTCCACATGACTCGGACTACTTTTGTCTGCCTTACTTCTCACAACCTTTCGATTATCATTCTCCATTTTATCACCAGTTTCTTCAATTTCATTATCTATATTTGACCCTTTATCAGAGTCAGAAGGCGGAACCATTGACATGAGTTGAGAAGGAGTTATCAAGTATGATTGACTGGAGCCAGCTTGGCAATCATCTCCAATGGTAGAACTTGAACACTGACTACCTTGCGCTTCTCTTTCCTTGGCACCAAACCTGTCATCTCCTTTACATGTACTAATAACTTCCACAGAACCCATTTCAGATAAAGTAGCCATAACAGCATCAGATTTCCTTTCAATGGAATGCTCTTGAACTGTTTGGCTATCAGATGGATCTCCTGAACTTGTTGGGGAGACGTCGTGTTTAAAAGTCTGCACTGGACTCTTTGTTCCAGATAATCTTCTGGACAATCTTGGACTCAAAGGAACAGGAACTTGAGAAGACAAAGGTGCATTATCAGTAGGAATATTTGAAGGCGTTGAAAGGCCAAATGTAGTATCCCCGCATGACACTGCAAGGTGTCCATAAGCATGAGGAGTTGAGGGGTAAACAGGGCTCTTGCTTGTAGAAGCCTCAGGAATATTGATAGGCCTTGGTGACTTCATTCCAGAAGTGCCTATCATCTCTCCTATATCATTAGCATGAGAAGAATCTGATCGCACAAAAGTAGACGAAGTTGATCTCTCAAAAGCACGTGATACAGCATCCTCTTCTGAAGATCCAAACTCTACTGGAGGTGGAAAGCATTGTGACATTTCCAGGGCATACTGTTGAATGGCCTGTGTTTGAACACAATATATCTGAACAGTCCCCTCACCATCAGCAACATTCTCAATTGTGGCTGTAAAGCTCAAAATTGGCATTGCTACAGAAAATTCTGCCAGGTAGTCCATGCGGGTGGCCGCAGGCTTGGAATTACATTCAACATGTACTGCATAAATTGCATTCCTTTTTGCATTTGCCAATAAAATGACACTGGCACGGGCCACAACTAAGACTTGATTAAAAAATGCATCTTCATTCCTAGTCTCTGATGAGCTCTTGAGCTCAAGGGTCTGAATACACTGCCACTTTCCAGAACTGGGAGAAAACCGACCTTCCGGATTTGCAGAAACCCATAGTTTCAATTCTTGATTCAGAGGACCCTGTATAAGAAAAGATTTTAGCAGGTATATAATACAATGCAACACTTGAGACAGCAAAAAAGTCAAGACTGATGAATTCAAACAAATCTCATCCTGCAGTTCACCACATCAGGAATTGCCTAAATTAATCTACACAACCATGAAGACTCAAATTCAATCAAACAGCGTATTCCAGGATCATACCGCAGTGAAAAGGACTATATTATCTGGAGAATTTGGTATATCAAGAAATCCTACAGCACCAACAGGTCGCCCATTGTTAGGCTTTAGTGCTGCAAGTGGAACCATCTTCTTATCCCCCCATATTTTCACCTGACAAATGATATCAAGACAATCCAGTTATAACAATGACTCAGAAATTACACGAAAACAACAGCATAAGAAACTAGCTTTCAGTATGTAAAGTACAAATTATGATAGTCTATAGCTGCAGAAAAACAATGTCACTTAATCTTAACCGAATTTCATTCAAGAAAAAGGGTAGAAAGTAAAAACTACTTTCTAAGTAAGTTGTAATTACTTGTCAACATAAAACGTATACATAGTAACTTTCAGCATCTAAATAGAAATTGATGATAGCCTGATTGTCTCCTGTTATAGAAATTTAGAAATGGAAACATGTAGCACTTCAAAACAAATCAAAATCGGCTCTAATAAAATCTGAACTGCAGTTTTAACATAACTAATTACACTATATATTACTGAGACATGTGAACCATCAATAATGAAGAATAACATAGCAATCATCTTCTCCTCGTTGAATTCCTCTCTTTGAATGTCCTATCATCTATGAACCCTTAAGCCTCCCTTGTCTATGAACCCTTAATGCCTCCATCAAAATAAGTGCACGACTTGCCTAATTTTCAGAGCATCTACACAAATATGAATAAACTGTCATAATAACCATAAAACTGCAACCATACAAAACTTGGCTAGTTATAGCAAACTATCTGTGGGAAAATTTTGAGGATGGCTAGAGGATGACCCCCAATATCCAAAGGTCGGGCATTAGAAGAGGAAGATGGATTTTCCATAAACAAGATACAAAATCATGCAAAAATCACGTAAGGCATACTATAATGGATGATTCATTCATTTTAATTTTTTGCATTAGAGTAAGAAATAAAATAAAGGAAAATCCAAACTAGGTAGCAATTAATTCAATAAAGGTTGGATTTGAAATGCCTCAAGGTGTAAATGCCTGTTATTTTAATGGCGTCTGGAAAGTGTTTGTCATCACCCAAGTCTTCCTATGAGCCAGATGTATCCAAAGAACTAGATGATCATGCCACTCCTTTTCAGCCAAGTGCTCTGCCTCCAATATAACTTTGTCTGCCATAATAGAATGTCCCCATCTTTTTTGAACGAAGGGTTATATTGCAAAATAAGTTCAAATTTTCTCAACCTTTAACTAATAGTGTATAATTTCAAAGCCAATGTTTACTCATGGGTGTAGTAGAAATTTTTATTTCAGCATACAATATCGAGACACAACTTAAAACAGTTATTATCAAGCTAGACCTTTAACATCCAAGAAGCATATATTGTTTTAAACAGAGCTATAACTTGCTACTAACTGCTGCAATGCATAGACCAGAAATCCAACACATGACAAAGGGAATTTTGAATAAAAATTGTAGAAAAGCAAATTCTGGAAATGTTTAAATTCCCTTTATAATTTTTTCTTGCTTTTTATTTCTGCTTAAAGACTGGCAAAGACAATTAATTCTGTGGTCAATGTATGTCTTGGAAAATGAAAACCAAGTCTATAGCACTAATAAAATTTAAGTTCTCTGCAAAATATATAAGAGAAAAAACTCTCTTGAGGAGGTATGACTGCTAAATCAGGTCATGAAAGTCTCCAGACACGATCTCCCTAAACCTGTGTGGAAGAACTGCTTTCCAAATTTATACCATACTTTTCACCTAGAGATCTGTTTTATATATAACTTCCCACCTTATCTCTTTTGTCTTTTGTATGTGAGATAATTAAAATTCTTTCAAATTACATTTAATCAACACGAACAAAACAAATAAAATTTAGTGAATAATCCTAATGGACGCAATATTCCTCATCAACTAGTACTAAAAGCAGGTTATCCTCGAGCACCATACCAGTCAACTTTAGCTCTTTGAATTGCATTACCCCAAAGCAATAGTAATGTCAGCTGTCAAAAATATTTCAGGATCTTCTAACATAGCATCCATTGATGAAAAACCCTTCCATTTAGTAAAATATTTTGGTATCTTAGTCCTAAACTTCTGTTGTGATAACAAAATGTATTGTGTAATCAAAAGTCTATTTCCTCTACCATCAGGTGGAGGCAAGTATATAAGATTTTAGTCTATTTTAATAACACTTTCTTCTAGCATGAGACATGGAAGGTGTTATGCAATATGGCCTCATATACGGGTTTTATAAAACTCTATAAGACCCATAATATTTAAGCCCATTTTTTTTCATGGCTTTACCTTTGAGATATATGTGCGTATAAGCTTGTGATCACCAAAAGATATATGTATCACTTCAAACTTCACTTCCATTCACTGGTCTGTTGGTCCTGTTGGAACTTCATTTTATCTTGGGCCAATTTGACATTCCCATTTAGATGCTTTACAATCTGTTGGCTTTCCTCCAAGAAATATTCCATGCCTAAAAGTTGAGTTTCTTAATTGGAAAACTTTACAATGATGTGTAATATGTTGTATGATACAAACCCTCTTAAAATGCAACAAGTGCTCATGAAGCTTCCTGTTCCACAAAATAGTTTCCCCAAGACCCCTTTGACCATTTCCATCCTTCCATCTGTTTGAGGGTGATAACTTGTACTTTGGATAAAGGTGTTTACCAACAAGTCTAAAACAATGTTTCTGCTCATAGATTTAAGATCTCAATCACTAATAATATTCTTTGGAAGCCAGTGTAACATATATATGTGTTGCATGAACAACAAAACAAGTTGCGATGGTTTATCAGCGAAATCCATGGTCAAAATACAAGCAAACCAAATTACTAACCCGATCAACCACAATATACAATTTTCCTCACCTAAATTTTTACAAAACAAAAAAAGGTAAATGTACACAATTTTCTCCTAGTCCTTACAATGAAAAAGCAATGGCTGAAGATAGTCTGGACTCAGTGTTACACGGGGATGCGTCCCCTGGGTTTTTGCCCCCCGTACCCGTCCCGAGAACGTCTCGGGGACGGGGGACGCCTGGGGAACGGCTAACAGCAGTCCCCAAAAAGTCCCCGAAAATCAAGTATGTCCCCGATTGGAGGAAACAGCTAGGACACAAAAGGGGGACGGATAACCGTCCCTCAACTGTCTCGGGGATGGTCGGTCGTTCCCCTTTGCCCAGCAACAATTTAAACACAAAAAGAAAAGGTAATTTTAAATTTTCTTTTTTTTATTCTTTCCTTTGTGGACCCCACGCCCTCCCAACCCTAATATGGCCACTTAAATATCTTCTTACCTTCATTTGACCTCATTTTAACTTACCAAAAAACATTGCAGCCAAGAGCAAAAGTGAGAAGAGAAAGAGGAGGGTTTGAAGGAGCTGTTGGAGAAGAAAAACCAGCATTTAGGAAGAAAAAAGGAGAACATTAAGGCAGCAACCAGCAAGAGAAGTGAAAGAGGTAAGTTATTCTTCCATTATATTTCATCTTTTTCCATTTTTTTCTAAGTTAAAATGATAAAATGTATGATTTTTTTTTTTTTTTTAAATTTTCAGTTTGCAAAAACCAAAACAAAACAAAATGAGCAGCAGTAGTGAAGATAGTGGGCATGTTGAGAGGGGGGAAGAAACCCAATCAGTTCATAGGGGGCAGCCTCAAACAAACCCATTTGATATCCCTTCTGAAGATTTGAAAAAATATGCAAAAGGCCCTTTTAATCCTAAAAAACCTCATCTTCAACTAGCATCACGTATAGACCAAGGCAAAGGGAAAAACACTGGGGGTAGTAGATTGTAGCAATGTCACATTTGCAAAGATAAATATTATGGGAGCTATACAAGAGTCTATTCTCATCTATTGGGTTTTGGAGGCCATGGGGTCAAGGGTTGTACAGATATAAAAAAAATTGAGAGGATAGAGTGTTATAGATTGCACATGGAGGCCGGAGGAAGGCCTATGGATCAGCAAATGCAAACTCAATCTGCACATTCAACCTCACCTATGCCCTCTATGCTTGGTAGTCCTAGTGTTGATAGTGGTAGTAGTGGTGCGGGTGATGTTCATATTTCCACAAGAGGGAAGAGGAAGGCTACTACTTCTAATGAGCAGCAAAATACAGTTGCAAGTATGTTCAATGTGCAAGCACGAGATGTGGCAGAGTCTTCCATTGCCAAATTTTTCTATGCCCATGCCATCCCATTCCATGTAACACGTTCTCCCTACTTCAAACAAATGTTTAGAGATGTGGCAGCTGTTTGTACCTCATTCGTTCCCCCTGGAGAAAATAAATTACACACTACACTCCTTGACAAAGAATATTCTAAGGTGAGTGTGGTGATGGAGGACATGAGACAATGTTGGATTAGAACAGGCTGCTCTATAATCATGGATGGATGGACCGATATTAGACAACGGCCACTTATAAACATCATAGTCACATGTTCAGCTGGTCCATATTTCCTTAGAGCCGTTGATTGTTCTGGGAAGCGCAAGGATGCAGAATTCCAATTTAATATTTTGAAAGAGGCTATAGAGGAGATTGGGGCAGCCAATGTTGTGCAGGTGGTTACTAATTCAGCACGTGTGTGCAAATTAGCGGGTTTGATGGTTGAGAGTGCTTACAATCACATCTTTTGGACCCCTTGTGTTCATGCGTTGAACAACGCATTGAAAGACATAGGGAAGATAGATTGGGTGCACCAACTGGTTGTAGAGGCTAGAGATATTCAGATGTTTATTTGCAACCATCACACCTCACTTGCCCTCTTTAGGACATTTTCAAGGAAGGAATTTCTCAAGCCTATAGCAACAAGGTATGCCAACTACTTTATTTTGTTAGAGAGAATGCTTGAGGTACAGGAGGCTCTACAGTTGATGATGGTTAATTCAAAGTGGAATAGATGTTCTATGGCAAGCACTGCAGAAGGGAGAAGCATCAAACAAAAAATTCTTGATGATAATCGGTGGTCCAATGTGAAGTAAAAAATTGTTATTGATTGCTGATTTTATTGAAAAAATATACGATTTTATTGTTTTTGATTTTCTAAGTTCTAACTTGTCTTTTTTCAAATTTTTGTTTGCAAATATATTTGTTCCATCATTTCACCAGCTATGGATGTCATTAGATATGCTGATACAGATTCTCCAAGTCTTGGAGAGATTTATGAAACTTTTGACTCCATGCTTGCAAAAATGAAGAAAGCAATTTCTGATAGGGATCCTAATTCGGGATTATATGAGCAAAAAATTAGGCCCATTGTGACGCGGCGGTGGAACACTATGAACACCCCGCTTCATATGGCAGCCTTTGCTCTTAATCCCAAATGGTATGTACCTAGACTTGGTAGGATGCCTCCTTGTGATGATGATGAGGTGAAAGAAGGGTTTATGAGGGCCCTTGCAAAAATATATTCAATTGATGAGGCCAGTCTAGTTCGTACACAGTTCACTGACTTTGTTAATCTCCGAGGTCCAACATTCGGCAAACCAGAGGCCAGGGTAGATAGAACTACAGTAGCTCAAAGGGATCCTATTGGATGGTGGTCATGGCATGGGAAGGATGCACCACAATTGAGGACGCTTGCTATTCGCCTCCTTTCACAGGTAATACATTAGATTAACTGTTTAAGTTTTAAGTTTTTAACATAATTTGATTTAGATTAGTGTTGAAGTTTGAACATTTATATAATCATAATTTAAATTGAATGTCCTAATTAGTAAATTTAAATTACTAATTTAGTTTTTGTCTCGTCTCACAGGTTGCTAGTTCCTCTGCTGCAGAGAGGAATTGGTCAACATACGGCTTTATTCACTCTATCAAGAGGAATAGGCTGACCTCTAGACGGGCAGAAAAATTAGTGGTTGTGCATAGTGCTTTGCGACTCCAGGATCGTCAGACTCCTGAGTATAGACAGACTCCAGCATTACGGTGGGATATTGATCCAGAGGATGTCGCACAAATTGATGAGGATGAGGAGAGACAGGAGGGATTGGTTGGAGTTGCATTAGATGAGCCAGCCCCTCACAGTGACAGTGACTCAGACTTTGAGTCTGATTTTGATGCAATGTTGGCAGATGCCGAGTAGCGGCAGCCATCATACTTTCTATTACTATGTTTTGGACACTTGTGACTTTGTCATTTTGACATTTGTAGTACAAACTTGTAGCCTTTTGGGCATTTTATTATTTTATATCATATGCACATTGACTATTTGACATGAATTATGGTCCATGGAAGCAATTAGGTAGCTGTAGTATTAATTTGTTTGATAATTCGATTCTATGATGTATATGTCAATATGATTGGTGATTACATTTGCAACTTTATGAATGTTCATTGTTATGATTATCATTACTCATATGAATATCTGAAATTTCTCTCTCTCTCTCTCTCTCTCTCTCTCTCTCTCTCTCTCTCTCTATGTTCATTGTTATGATTATCATTACTCATATGAATATCTGAAATTTCCCTATATTTTTAAAATTTATCTCTCTCTCTCTCTCTCTCTCTCTCTCTCTCTCTCTCTCTCTCTCTGTATATATATATATATATACTATATAGCCGTCCCCCTGTCCCCTAAAATCCCCTCAAAAAATTGCCGTCCTCAAAACTCGTCCCGCCGTCCCGAAGACTTGGTGGAACTTTGTTTGAACTTTAACAATCCCTATTATATTTGTTTGGTAAGTCTCACATGATTAAGCAAACACTTTTGTATCTTTTTTAATCCCCTTCTGAACAAAATTTACTCCTTATGCTATAGTAAGTGTTACAAAAAGCTAGTATGCTACCAAGCAAGGAATGGCATTCAGCTAAGACCTCTTTGAAGTTAGAATTAGATGTAAGGTACTAAGGAATATACAATTCTTATAGAAAATCATATAAACTTGAAATAATAAATATAATATTATCTTTCAAACACAACAAATCTTCCAATCAATTAGTAATAAAAGGAAGCCACTGCAAGAAGAATGTCGGAAGGAAAATGGAGTAAGAGACAAATCCTAGAAGTCTCAATAATAAGTTGCCACGAGAAGAGTGCCTCATAGCAAGCCTTTACAACTGTCCTTGGTTTGACTAATGGTTCTGCCTCTGCAAAAACTACCAAGAATCACCCCAATGTCTACCATTAGCTCTGTGAACTTCAAAACCATTACAAGTAGCACTAATTTCCACATCTAGCAAGCTAGTATCAATTGAAAAACGCTGGCAACCTCCACAAATTTGAAACAAATACCAACAGCAAGTATTCCAGCTCCTTTTCTCACATTAGATATGTCATACGATGGAACAACTCTTCTTTGGCCTAAAGGGCCTGCTTCTCCTACACATATGCATTCGAAGAAATCTAGTTATACAAGTATTACCAGCCTTCCTCCCTACTTCTGGAGGACCATTGTCAATGGGTTTTAAGGAGAGTTTTTGGATATTCAAGAGGTTGATGATGTGCTTACAACAAGCAAGGCCTACTCTGATAAGTTCTAAATGTTGTATGTTTCCCTTGAAACCACCTTATCCCTAATAACACAAAAAGAATAAAATTATTTTTATCAAAATAATACAGATGATCTACTCCAAACCATACACAAAAATTCCAGCAGTGATCACAATCTTCTCCACACCTAGGAGACCAAATAGAATAACAATTTCATAATGGAGAAAGATATATGCAACTTGGGTAAACAAATTGAACAATACACTCATTACTTTCAACAAGTAGCATGAACACCTCAGCCTTACCAAGCTACAAGAAGAAAAATCTTTCTTCAAGGACTCTCCAGAGTCTACACTCAGTCCGACAACAATTGTGAATGAAGTTGCCAGACATCATGCCTACAAAGATATGGACCCGTTGAAAAAATCTTATGCAGAAATCATTTCTGCACGACCTCAATATGTCTAATGGTCCATTTCGAGAAATACAACCTACATAACTTGCAAGAGATTTCCACCTTATCCCCTCCAACAAACTAAACAACCTTGAAATCTGTTTAAATATGTTTTCAATTTTGAGACAAGAAAGGTCCACAGACGCTTAGGTGTAGACAAGCATTGACAATAAACCTCACATTGTATTTTTAGAAGTTATAATAATTTTTGGGAAGCAAAAACTATAAAGTTTAGAAATAAATTGTTGTAAAAAGGAACTTCAAAAAGTAATGCAAAATAAGAATGTAACGAGTAATGATAGAAAACTTTGAAATGTGGTATTGCTAATAATAGAAAGTAAGAGTATTGAATATTAAACCATAGTTTTGGATCATTTGAGCCTAGGAATTGTGGAAAACTCCACATGATTAATGAAATTGTCAGCTGCTTCATTCCACTCAGATTTGGGAGAGTGTTGCCCCTTTCCTTTTAGCAATGGCTAGTAGTCTATTCAGCCTTTGTTCACACTATGAATCTACATCTGTTGTATTTCTACATTAGAATGTTCTGCATTAAAGGATTGCCTGAATTTAACAGATTAAGACAAATCTCACAAAACAAGCTTCATTTATATGATTGTAAATATTGCATTTCAGTCAAAGAATTCATAGAATTCCAACCAAAAGGATATATAGAGATTTTTTGTAGATATGTACTCAACACTTGAACCCTATCTGGGTATGGTGCTATGTACCCAAAGCTTGGTTGATGAAAGCCTTATGAAAAAACATGTAAAGAGCATGATTAATCAGGTTCAAGCTACCATAATCATTTGGATGCCAAAGGTCGAGGATTTGCAAGAGCGGCAGCATAAAGGAGCCTGTTTCTTTCTCCAAGGGACCTGGCAATGCATGAGATCTAACTTCATGTTTTTAAGCAAAGTAACTCTTTTTTGCTTAAGTATTAGCTATTGTTTGAGTTGGCTTCCATTTGGGAGCTGCAAACATTATTACAGTTACTGACCTTGAATGTTGTTGGGTTACACTGTTCTCTTTTGAACTTTATTTTGGTTGTATTGGTTTCATTTTGGATGCTCTTTTTGAGCATGTCTTTGTAAACTTACTTTTCTTGTCTATAAAAAAATGCTTGAGTCTTTCGGATCTTTTTCAATATGATTTAGACCCTTCAAATTTTTTAGGTTTGTATACTTTTTGTTTTTTCCTAATATATATGCACTGTTTTGCTTATTTAATTAATTTGATTTTAATATATATTATTTTAAAACAAACCTTGACACTTCTCTTCTTTTATGAATTTTTTAAAATAGCTAATTTAGCCCGATCTTTTAAAATTCAACCTCTCTCTCTCTCTCTCTCTCTCTCTCTCTCTATATAGAGAGAGAGAGAGAGAGGGGTTTATTTTTGCTTATTTTTCATTTCAAGTAGCTATAAAAGTTTTGTCAAGTCATATAGAGGTAAAGGCTGCTGTAGTAGCAAACAGATGCCAATGCAGCCCTTGAACAGATGCACAGCCCTCGGGGAGGTTGTAACAGAGCCCTTGCACAGACTCCAGCACAGCTGTTAAAAATTGTCAACAAATCACAGACAGACAAGTGATGTAGATGCAGAATATCAGGAGAAGGGAAATGGGAGAGCACAGCACAAGGAAATTGCAATCTGGAGGTGAACAAGCATTGCAGACCAGTCATCATGTAATTGCAGGCTTCAATGGTGAAAGGTAATTTTAAATTTTGAGAAAACGTAGAGAAAGAAAAGGAACCATAAGAAGCAGGAATGCAGTGGACTAAACAGATAAAAGTGTGGATAGGCAATCACAGACAAAGTCTAAAGGCAGAGTATTGGCATCTGAGTAGGGGTATAGCAATACGTAGAAGCCAAGTGGAAGAAATGCAGAGTCTAGAGGCAAAGTGAGGATAGGCAATCATAGACAGAATCTACAAGCAGAGTGTAGGCATCTGAGTAGGAGGTGAGTAGCAAACTGTAGAAGCAAAGTGGAAGAAATGAAGAGTGTAGAGGCAAAGTTAAGCAGATGACAAATGTGGGTGCAAAGGGGAGCAAACAGAAAATTGCTGGTGTACAGTGTGGAAAGCTCAAGAAGTGTGAAAATGTGAATGGCAAGGTTATGTGTGGATTAGAAAAAGGTAGAGTCGAAGCAGTCAGTTAGCAAACCTGTGTTTGACATGGTGTCAGGTAAGAGAAAAGAAATCAGAATTACCAAACAATGCAAAAAGCAACATGTGGCTTCCCACCTCCACTAAATTGATTTATTAATTATTTTTATATATGTTGTATTATTCTTTTTTGTTATTTTTAAACTTTTAATTCCGATGGGTGCTAAAAACGAAGAATGCCCTATATGATCAGAATTTTTCGAGGTTACCCCAAGTTTCCGGGACGGGGACGGCAGGGGACGGCGGGACGAGTCCCCAAGTTTCCGATTTTTGAGGCCAAAATTAGGGACGGCAGGGGACGGCTATATAAAATATAGGGAAAATTTAAATATATCGGGAAAATTTAAAATATTCATATGAAAACATGGATAAAGCATACATAATATACGTTATATATAGCATTTGTGTTCAATATTCTTTGTCAGTACTCAATACACATTGAAAATTCAGAATTAACATACATGAATCATAATACAACCTCCAAGTTATACTTCATAAACTTATATCAAATTACATAAGGTTATTTCCAGCTCACAAATTGTTGCACTCAAGGAGTTTTGGGCATCAAATTGCCTTAATATTCAGCCTATTTCCAATTGTGAAGAACTGTTTAAAAAGGTCAAAATCCTAAGTCTTTGTCTCTAAAACCTGTTAGTGAACAGCAAGCAAATAAATTCAAGTTTACACACTTTTGGAATAACTTTTTGTTATTTTTATATATCTCTAATAGAGCATCAAATATTTATCTTGTGAGTGTTCCAAATATTGTGAAAGATATATGAAAATAATTTAAACGAACAACTCAAAAACCAAAAAACTGAAAACTATTATATATATATAAATTTTATTTTTAAAACATGTTTTGACGTGGGGGACTGCTGGGGGACGGCAGGCGTCCCCTGGCCGTCCCCTGCCGTCCCCGGGACTGGTCAGCCGCCTCTTTTTGGTCACCCCGTCCCCCCGTCCCCGGGACGTTTCCTGAGATTTCTGCAAAAAGAGGGACGGTCCCCTGCCATCCCCCTGCCGTCCCCCAGTACCCGGGACGTCCCGGGAACGGGTACGGGGCATTTTTTGGGGGGGACGCGTCCCCGGGTTTCCCTGGAATTTTTTATTTACATTATTTTTCCTTTCAAGATCAATCATAGTAATTCTTTTTTCCTTTGGCTGCAAGCCAAACATATTCAAACAAAGCTAAGAATTATTTTTCGTTTTTCAATAATTCAGTAATGTTTTATTGTTCTCTCCAGATACACATTTTTAAATTCTTCTGGGCACAAAGATACAGGTTGCAAGCCTTGAATATTTTCTTGTCACAGGGCAGAATGCAAACTGCATGTTTGGGCTCTTGGAGTTCAGGGGCATAGATAAACCGCAGTCTCTGGCACTTGCTGCATACCACATAGTTATAAAGGCATGTAGGTATTTACAGATTTAGATGGAAAAAAATTAAAATATACGAACAGGTTAGAATAGGTAATATGCTGTGTGAATATAAATATAAGGTACAAGAAATGTTTATGAAGGGGCACATCTCTACAAGGTGTCCATCAATACCTAATTATATTTTACTGCATTAAGAGTCTTCTGGGTGAATCTACACCACTTTATGAAATTCAATTTCATATTGACACTAGCTCAAAGATGAAATATAGCATTGCAGATGATTCAGTTGCTAAATAAACAAGTCTTGAGTTTGTTGTGTGTTATGTTCGAGGCATGACAGATCAAAGTCAGCATCCAGAGTGCATCCCAATGTTTATGTACAAAGATGTCAAGTAAGCAAATACAAAATGCAGCAAAATAATTGCAGAACCAATCATGTTCCTTGCATGGCAGCAACCATAAGGTGATTTATCAGCTGCATAGTGTTCTCTAATAACAAACAAATTCAGTTGTTCTGGGCATCAAACAATTGTGAGCATTAAACCTCATGTTTGAATACAATCCACATGTTATTTATCCCTGGGATAAGGTTAGCATTTACACAAAATGCTTGAAACCATTTACAAACCTCAAAAAGAACAAAGAAAAACTACTGATAAACATAAAATAACATTTCATACCATTCCATCCTTAGATGCCGAGGCTAAGCAAGTCACACTCCAGTGACATATGGACAAATCAGTAACATCATCCTCGTGTTTTCCAATGCAATAAACACCTTCAATTAGATTTTCTACGTGGAATTTAAGAGGATCCTCAGTTGAAAAGCCACCACTGGATACAGCAGACCTTGTTTTTGCAACATCAATTTTCAGCACATAATTGCCGACTCCCACAAACAAAATATCCTGCATGCATCAATCAATAAGCTTATTTCCCAACATTAACAATAATCATTATAACAGAAAGAAAGAATCAAAACATGTTTCAAAGAATCCATGAAATGCACTCAAGTCTTCCTTCGGGTATGGTAATCTAATGTTATAACCATTGAAACATAAATCTAACCATTACCAGAGAATTACCTGCTGCTGAGGATGCCAACAGACACGAGGATAGACAGATTTCCAATCCCCAAAGATCTGGATGCCCAAAACAATTTTTTCTGTTATTTGTTGTTTATCATCATCTCCTAGGCCTTCCTCAATTTTCCGTATGAAAATTCTTCCATCTGAACTTGAACTGTTAAGCATAAGGAATTCAAATATGTATCACACAGAAATGAAAAGTACTTCGCAATTAAGAGAATCAATTTCATTAATACCTGACTAAGAGATGCACATCACTGGAAAAGAAGGCCATATCAATCACCCTCTGTCACAATAGAACTCCAAAAATATCAAAATTTATGGACATTTTATATGAGAACTTTCTAAAGAACTCAAAAAAATACAGTGCAAAAAGCTCAAAATAGTAACAGAAAGCACCAACACAAAGAATTCAATTGTCTTTTCCAACGAAAAAATCTAAACAATTTTACCATAACCTAGTCAGTTGGCTGTTACATAATTTTCTCTAAAATATCTACACTGAAACAAAATGATGAAGAGAAACCATCCATAATCCACTTTAAGTGAAAATTAGACAGGTAATGAAAAGTGAAGTTCCAGTTCAAACATATCCATGCAAAATGGATAAAGGTAATCTGTATATAATCTTCTTATTTTGATCTTAAATACTAGATATACATGTAGTGAAATAGAGAGAAATGAGAAAGAACCCATGAACAGGAACATTATGGTCAGGCTGAAATCTAATAATTAAACTTTCAAAACCCACAGCTGAACTCTAGAAAAACAGAAAAGGATGAAATTAATATTAAGGTTTCATTTATATTCTCTATTCTGGAAGATTGTAAAAATCAAAACGTTATAAATGACACCTAAGCTGCTTAGACATTTGAAAAATAAAAAACAGAGATTGCCGAAAGCTTATCACAATAGCATTTCAGACAATAAAAAAACTACGAAAGAACTTTCCTAAGTACATTTGGATTTCAACTCAGGTATGGAATACTCCAAGAGCAGTCCGAGAATTGCATTTGGTCAAGGACTAGTTTCACAAGCTGCCCACACATATAATGTTCATCAAAAGTATATTCTTCTCTTAGTCCTAAAGCCCCTTTATTGGCAGTTCCTGTCTATTCCAAAATCCTTTTCACATGTGAGGTAGATAACTTTGCATGGTTACTTTATTATATCAACATTTAATGTAATATCCAAAGTTAATTTATTCTCAGACTAGCATAATGCTTCCAAATGCTTCTAACTCCCATGCTAGCACTTCTAAGATACAAACTGAAACTTAACCGGATGACATTTTTCATTTGGCAATGTATCTTAACTATAATAAATGCATAATTTTCACATATTGTGTAGTGTCAAGCGTAGTCACTATTAAATGGCCAAGTCAAAGGTTATGCACATCACAAGTCAGCCACTACATGTAGTCAGCATATTTTGTTATAGTTTGTTAATACTCGTTTGGCCAACTTGTTTTGTTTTCTAATATTTTGTTAATTTTCACATAAAGCAGTTACACAATGGTTGTGATCTAACCAAGAACCATTGGCCACTTTAATTACAAGTATTGCAGTCAGAGAAGGGTGCTGATTTGTGAGCAGTTCTCCCTGAACTGCATACTTCGTAATCAAGCACTACCCTCAATAAAGCATCAATTGTATTATTCGTGTACAAGTAAATCTGATCTGAACTGTTTCTTTATTTGAATATGATTGCATAGCCAACAAAGAAATCCAAACATCCAACCGACTTTGAAGAATAATCCACCACTCAAGGAAGAATAGTGGGTTAAGCTTGCCAAGCAAGTTCCCCTTGGTGGAAAATGAACTACTCATCTTACCAACCAAGTCAAGTTGAAAGCCCCAATAGAAAATTCAATGAATCATTAGAGCCAATCAAGCTCCACCAATCAAGGGAAGTCTTCATTCCGTAACAACGTCAGAGGATTTCAATGCAGAAGAAGAGAAAGGCATATGAGAGCAATATTCAAGGCAAGAATCGCTACTTGAGCAGAACGAGCCAAAGACACCAAGACAAAGGACTAGATTGGAGGGAAGGGAGCTTGAAGGCAACCACTGCAGTGCATGGATCACCATGGTTTCAGTAAGGGTCAAGGCTTCAGATGTGTCCACCAACCAGTCTGAGCTCAGAAAGGTAAAAGTAGTCAAGATTCACTGGCAAAAAACAAATAACCAACAATCTTCAATTGACACTACCCTAAGGGCGGTGGTTGGGAAATGTTATTCTACTTGGTTGTTGTGCAGATGGTTTCATGGGTTTTACAATGATGAGTAGACCTATAATTAGCCCAATCTAATTAATAAAAAAGCACTCCTAAGTTTAGCTTAAGTAATTAAAATAATAAGGGACTTAATAATTAATTGATGATTAACTAATTATTAAGTGATTATCCTAACTACTCCAACACACCCCCTTAAGATTAGCTTAGGGAGAAGCTATAAACCTTGATGAAGAATGCAATGGTGGATGCATGGATGGGTCTTGATGACGTACCCATGTACAAACAAATGAAGAGCTCTAAAATACCTTTCCACCACCGCTGGAATCACGAAAACCGAAGATACAAGCAAAAAGTTATGAGCTTGGAAGCGCAAAATGAAGATCTGACTTTGACTGAGAATAACAAGAACTAGCAACAAAATCCAATAATGAGCCTTAAACCACTGGAAAGCAGACGGAACTAGCTTTCTAACAATGTCGCGTTTGCCCAATTTCGACACCATATCCCAAGTTATGCTGAAAAGAAAAAAATCGCTCCTTTAGGGCAAATGAAGGCTAGGAGGGGGGCAAAGAGGTTCAACCGTACTGCTGATGTCAGCAGAATATTTGTTGGAATATACGTGTTAGCCAAAAATATTATTCCCCTCTCAAAAAAAAGTTTCTTCCCAAAATATTATGTGTGATGGAATATACTATTCACTGATTTCTGGAAGGTGATGGAATCTCCACGGAATATTCCATTGCCATCGCAATTTGCATCGGGTTCTTGCTTGTCGAAAAACCTATTTTGCAGTGTTTGAATTTTCAATAGGAGTGGGGAGGGTGTCGGTTGGATTTGTTAAGCTTGCTTGCCGATTAGCAAGCGCCGCCAGTATATTATACCCCCAACAATATACCACCATATGGCTATTAATAGCCGTCGACAGGTTTGAAGCCACCTATAGCGACATGTGATGTGACGGCAACAGGAAGTGTGCTAGAGGCCTGCACAGGGGTACAACCCCCTACCAGGCAATTAAATCTTTTTTTTTTTTTGAATTTTTGAATTGTGCAAACCCTTTGACCTGCAAATTTTGTATGGATAAAAAAACTATTAAAAAACCAAAATAAAAATTTATCCCATGTACCTACGAATGCTTGCCTATGCAGATCAAGAGGCAATCATACAATAGTATAGATTTTGCCTCAAGACCTATGCAGGTAAAAGAAAATGATTTTGTTTTGCAACTACTCGGATTTGAGTAAATTGACAAGAATTTCTAAGGTTTTTGACCATTTTGGACGCAATGGTGATGCTTGTTTCACCTCAGGATTAGCCGATTTTTCTCTCAAGGCCAGATCTCTCAAAATTTGGACAGGAAGTCACAGATCTGGTGCTCTGATACCATGTTGGAGTTGATAGTGAACCCCCACAACTCCCAGTGATCCTCTGCAACCAAAACACCTATCACGCACGAGAGAACAAAGCAATGATTATGCTATGCAACCTTGAGAAGAAAGAGATTGATCCAGAAAAGCAACTGATATGTGCAATGTATTAATCTAAATCATTCTGAATTCCTAGATGGATATTACAATATACTATGAATGCTTATAAAAGCATAAAAAAGAAAACCCTAGATGAGGATTGCATTAGATTGTGACAAGTGTCTTAATCTCATGCAATGAGACAACTAGATCTATAATTAGCCAAATCTAATTAATAAAAAAACACTCCTAAGTTTAGCTTAAGTAATTAAAGTAATAAGGGACTTACTAATTAATTGATGATTAATTAATTATTAAGTGATTATCCTTATTACTCCAACACACCTAAGGGCTACCTACACAATTCAACAATCACTCGTCAATCAATTTCACATTCATCAATGAGAATTCATCAAATACTCATGTTATTGACCAAATTACAAGAGTTGCCAATCCACCATTCACTCTTGGTCTATGTGTTGCTTGAGCACCACTATCACCTAACCACCACCCAATGACTACTCAAGTGCCAACTCTACTCAATCATTGCCACTACACCACCTCCACCCAAGCATTGTCGCAACAATGCTCAAGCTTGTGTTTTTGCCCATGCGGAGAGACGAAACTTCAACAAAGCATAACTTTTGATGATGATACTTCAATAGATGTTTGTGGGTATGGATATGTTGATATGTGTGATAGAACATTCAATAATCTTCTTTCTATTAGCAAGTCTCCCTTCTATCTATCAAATCACGCACATAGGGGCAAGCAAAAGTGTTGAATTCACTCTAGATTTTGTTGTGAATCAAGAATTAATAGATGATATCCAACTACAATTGGAAAGGTTGATCACAGTTGTCTCACTTTGTACCAAAATCACCTTCCACTACACTTCTTGCTAATCGTAATAATGTGAAAAAAATCTTGCATGATCAATTTGACCATCTAAACGTCAACAAGATATAGTCACATGGCTTTCAAAATTTATTTTTTCAATGTGATTCACCAAGAATGCATCCTGAGAAGAAGTTTGACAAAGGAAAATTCTGACCAGCTTCACAAGTTTTAGAGTTGGTTCACAATGATCCATCCAGCCCCTTCCCAACCTTGTCTTTTAACAAACCTTGATATGCACCTACCTTCATTGATGATTACTCTAGTTTACCTAGGTCTACTTTCTTGACTTCAAGGCCCTTGCTCAAAAATAATCCAAACAGGTCATCAAGATTCTTCAAACAAATAATGGTAAGGAATATGTGAATTGCCACTTGGAAGAATTATGTGCTAACAAGGGTATTGATCTTCAATGTAAATCCACTACAAAACGAGGTTGCAAAATGGAAGAACAATATCTTGAAAGAAATGGCCAATTACATGATCTATTCTCCAATCATGCGTACCACAATACTAGGCCAAGGTCATAAAATATACTAACTATTGATCTATAAACTAGGGCGGATATTCCACACAAGTAGTTGTCAACTTACGAATTTATATCTTAGTTTAAAGCATACATAGTTGAAATTGTTAAGTATGTAAAGTTCAAGGAAATGAAACATAACGAGAGGAAAAAAAAAACATGAAAAGAAGACACATATACCTTGGAGAAACTCAATTTGGGTAATAAGTCTAGCTAAAAGGTGAGCAAACACGCACTTATGTACTTCTTGGCCAAACACAAGGTAGCAGCTCTTATGCCTACAAAACAAACTTTCTACACAACTGAAATTAGGTCCAAAAACATCACAAGCTCTCCCACTTCACTTTCCTTACCTTTACTCTTTAAACAATCTCCAAAGTTAGAGAAAATACGATGTAAATCTCTTACTACACTCAATATAATTGATTGAGCAGGAATTACACACATTCCACAAGGATTATAAAAAGGGTTACAATAAACATAGAAATTGAGAAGATGAAAAAATTCAAAAATTGGAATGTCATCGAACATAGAAACTATCGTGATGAATTTGCAACTTACGATAGAACGACAATTTCATGTTCATCATGATAAAGACAAACTCACTACAATAGAGACTAATTTGTCTTGATATTTACACTTTCACCACATCTACAACCAATGATTTCAACAAAGTGGGCAAACCAAATGCTTTTTTGTCCTCTCTCTTCTTCCAAAACTTGCATTTTAGAAACAAGGAAAAGAATTGCAAAGAACATTTGATGTAGGAAACCTTCAACTGAGCAATTTAGAGTTACTAAACTCTTTGCATGGTTCCGTAATCCTATAGACAAACACAAGGCCTTGAAACCACAAAGAAAGTGTTGCATCTCTATGGGCATTTTAGGTGGTGTAAAAGGGCATCAATTGCTACATTCTAATACTAATGAATCAATAATTGCAAGGTGAGTAAGATTCAAGGAAAGCTCTCCAAGCTTAGAATTTATCACGTCTCCTTCCCTTACTCTAGATTCCTTGCTTCTTGGTTATGCTTCAAAGGGCTCTCCTCCTTTTCTAACTCATATAAGTCTATAATACAGAACTCTCCTCCAACTTGAAATTGAGATGGACTCTCTTCCTCCTCCTCGAACTCATGAGCCTACTTCTCTTCCACTTCGAGTTTGCAAGATGCAAGCTCACTAGTAGGGGATCCTCTTGACACTTGAAGGACATGGTCACAACATTAAGATATTCCTCAAGCATACATTGCCACTAATTCAAATCAGCAATATTTTCAAGAAGCATTTGATATTGTAGAACTGGATTCAACATTGGAGGAAGAATACAATACTTTCTTAGGAATAACACTTGGGATTCATTCCCACTTCCCAAATAGTTAAATGCACATGAATCTATCAAACCAAGGATGTTGCATAGGGCAACATTGATAAGTTCAAGGCATGAATTGAGGCAAAAGATTCCTATCGGCTTCTAGGCACTAATTACAGTACGACATTTGCACCCGCTACCAAAATGAGCTCCATATGGTTGACTCTTCCCATTGTCAATGCTAACCGTTCATCGATACATCAGATGGACATGAAGTGAACATTTCTCCATAGAGATCTTTGACAAGAGATATAAATGAAGCAACCATAAGGGTTCATTCAAGGTTGTTCTTTGGTATGCCGACTTTGAAAATCTCTCTACAATTGTGAGCATGCCCCTTAGGCTTGGAATGAGAAGATGGAATCCTTCCTTCTTTTAGTAGGGTTATCTCAATCTCACTCAAATCTAATGTCCATATTCTATTGTCGAGATGATGTGATTCTAGTCATAGTTCTATTTGTTGATCATATCATCATCACAAGGAGTTCTTCATCCATCATTAGTACAATGAAGTAATCTCTACAAGAGAAGTTTGATATGACTCACTTAGAACTCTTGACCTACTTCCTCGTGATTGAGGTCCTTTAATCTAATTCCAAGATAAGTATTACACAGCCCAAGTATGCTCTAAATCTCTTGGCTCAATTTCACATGGCTAATTGTGAACCTACTATCACTCCCCTTTTTGATCAAAATTGATGCCAAGAGTTTCACTCCTTTGGTTAATCCTACACTCTAATAACTTGTTGGTGGCCTCATCCATCTAGCCCACACACAACTTGCCCTCTTCTATGTCATTGACACCATCCCTCGCTTTATGCAAGAACCCCATGAGCTTCATTATACCCAACAAATATTGCGCCATGTCAAGGGTACGAACAAATATGGGATTAACGATTCAATAAGAGTCGTCGTGAATTTCACAGAGTATACAGATTATAGTTGAGCAGTTGATTTTGAGGATCACAAGTCCACTTTTCGCTATAGATTTAAACTTGGTTTTGATCCTATATATTGGTCTAGCAAGAAGCAACACGCTATTGCTTTGTCATCTACAAAGGTTGAATATAGGTGTTATTGATGTTGCTATTGAGGCCATTTGGTTTGAGCACATTCTCACAACATTTTGTGTTCCATTCACATAGCCTCCAATCATTCAGTGTAACAAACAAAGTGTTACACAAACCACTAGAAAATCAATCCAACATCAACTGAGAAAACACATTGAGGCACATATGCACCACATTTGAGAGCTAATCTAGGAAAAAATCATCATTCTCCATTTTCATTCTCCTTCAAAGCAAGTTGCAGACATCTTCATCAAGCCCTTCACGAAAAGCAAGTATGTTCATATGCAAGATCTACAAGGAATTCAAGAGCTATTCCTAGGGAGTCCTTGGTCCTTCATCTCTTTTCTCTCTTCTTTTGGAGGCTATCTCTCTCTTTCTTTAGGGGGGGTTTTTTTTGTACATGGCACCTTCTTGTCAAGACCAATTTTACCCACCTAAGTTGCACTTAAGCTAACTTAGGTAATATCAAATTTGTATGCTTAGATTTAATTATACTATTTTTTGGAGGGTGAGGTGTCACCTCAATCCTTAGGAGTTATGCTTCTTTTTTGGAGACTGAGTTGTCTACCTCATCTCTTGTATTTTTTATAAATGCAACTTCATTGCATTTATTTGCCACACTTCATGAATGGAATAGCTAAGTTTTGTTCATTGCATACTAAGTCTATGTTAGTTCTTTAGGAAACAAAGTTTCTTCAATTGATTTCATTTTGAATAGAGATTTCATGCAATTATCTGAAATCTTAGAAAATTGATCCTCTTTGTAAGGAGGATAACCAATACAATGAATCCGCCAAGCCCTTCAACAAAATTCTTGTAAAAGATGCATAATTTGTTAAATCCTATCTATTGTATAGCATTCTATGAAGAGATCCAGTCAAGAATGGCTTGAATTTAAGTTGGATTAATTTTAACTCCCATTTTATCAATATTGTGTCATGATTACACCAATTAACATTTATATATTTTGCAAATAGAGCACTAAATATTAAGAGTTGTCATACAATTCTTAATTTTACAAATGTTCCTTCCTATCATTGCACTAGATAGGCATATGATCAAAGAAACAAAACTTAAATTGAATATGTGGTTGTGGCCTTATTTAACCCAAAAGACATTATCCAATGACCCTAATAACTAATAAATGCATAAGGTTATCTTGAAAGGATCACCAGATAAATCCCTTGTTTGATGAATGTCCAAGATTTAATGAGTTCTTTCCAAGAGCAAGCATAAATATGTTGTCATTCTTTATCTTCCCAATTGCCAAGTTGCTAAACTCCTACTAATACCTCTCTCCACATTCACCCACTTTTAGTTATTTGTAATCCGAAATTGCACCCATTTGTTTTCAAAGACTTTGGAATTGTGTCCCTTGAACCACTTGCCTTTGCATGTAATTCAACGAAGATGATATGATCTACCATTCCACCTTTGGAAAGTGCAACTATAGAAATTAAAGAAAAATAAGGTACCATAATGGATATTAACATTAGCTTCATTCTAGCAAAAAATGTGGAGAAGGATCCTATTGTCAAACAAATTTTGGCAGCCTATATATGGTAACAAAACAATTACTCAAAAATGGAAGGCTTCAATGACTTTGCATACCCCTAATGGACCCTTCCAACCTAGCTACCCTCCTCAAGAGTGGAAGGCTTCAAATACCTTGCATATCCAACAATTTAAGTAGAAACTACCCTTCTAAGGGTTACTGCTCTATTTATTTGAGCCAAGAAGATAGGCTATAGCCCTCGATTTATGATTAAATCCAATCATATACTAATCCCAAATGAAGACTTATAGTGGGTTATGGTTCACCACCAATCAAATGCTTGTCATTCAATTTTAAAGAAGCGGATTCAATTTTCTAGTAAATGTTCATAGGATTTGATCAAAATACACAACCTATGTCCTAGTATCTTAACACGCCCATTGAACTTAGACATCTGAATTCTCACAAGTAGCATTTAATCAAAGGAAGGTCTTGTGGGGTTTACATGATCATGTTCTAGAGTTTTTCATTCTCTTGTTGTGGAGTTTTTGACAGCCTTCTCTATAAATGTAGCCATTATTGACAAACAACATCCCACAAGAACAAGATCAAAAATACCTAAACCTAAACTTTGTAAATTAAGAAATCTAAATCCTAAACTATAAATCATATTTTTTATTATATTTATTGTTTATTGGAAAAAGAGAGCAAAAGAATTTTACAAAAAAAAACTAGATGGATTGCAAAAATGATAATAATTGCAAAAATATTAAAATAAAAAATAGCATTTTTCAACAAAATAACGAGTAAGAAAGGGCTTCAAAAAAAATTAGGTTTCTAAATAAGGCAAGAAAATTTCAAAATTGGTACAAAAAATTGTCGTGTATAATGTATTCAATAGTTAGTTATAAATAAAGGTGGGGATGCATATACTTTGCAAGTCATCCCACTAGATAATAGCCCTCAAACCCCCCTCCACATCCCCATCCCCATCCCTAGTGGCATTTCAAGTACAATGGGACAACAAGGGATTCCCTAGCCATCACCAAAAATTGTTAAACTGTTGAAACATTTCGAAAATGCAATGTAATAGAAGGAAACGACTAGAGGATGTTTGGTCATCCCCAAGGTGGTTAGGGAAATTTGAGACTTCCCTCAACCAGCCCAAGGATAGCCAAACATCCCCGACGTCAAAGTCGATTTTTATAATGTTTTAAAAAAAAAAAATCAATTGGCTAGCAAAAAAGTAATGGTTTTAGAAGGGGCATAGGGATCCTACAAACCCTCTCCCAACCCTTATTCGACCCTAAATCATAAAAATGAAAAAGGTGCCTCTTCCATGACTATATTCATTTCACTTTGCAAGCTTCCCCAGTGGCATTTCAAGTACAATGAGAAGACAAGGGCCATCCCCTAGCCCTCCCCAAAAATTGTTAAATTGTCAAAACGTTTCAAAAATGCAATGTAATAACAAGAAGCGTCTAAGCGACATTTGTTGTCCCCAAGGCAATCAAATATGTTTGAGACATCCCCGCTATCAAAGTTGATTTTATAATGTTTTAAAAAATAAGATTGGCTAGCCAAAAACTAATGGTTTTAAAAGGGGCATGGGGATTCTAAAAACCCTCCCTCACCCCTTATTCAAACCTAAATCAAAAAAATGAAAAAGGTACCTTTCCCATGAATATTTTCATTTCACTTCGCAAATTTGCTTGCATTGCTACTATTGTTGGAGGTTAATTGTGAATACTTTAAAGTAGTGTTGCCCCGAGTTTCCGGGACGGGGACGACGGGACGAGTCCTCAAGTCCTTGATTTTTTAAGCCAATTTTGGGGACAGCTAGGGGACGGTTATATAAAATAAAGGAAAATTTTAAATATTCATATGAAAACATGGATAAAGCATGCATATATACATTATAGAAACTTAGCATATAACATTTGTGTTAAGAATTCATTGTCAATATGCATGTGATATTAAACAATAACATACAAGTTATAAATGTATAACAAAATGCCCAAAGGCTACATTGCTGCCATATAGTTTTTTTTTCAATTATGATATGAAAATCAAAATAAAAAACACATAGTACACTGCTGCCGTCCCCTGGCCATCGCATTCCCAAGTAACACTGCTTTAAAGCATTGCCACCAATTTCAAACTCAAGAGGTGCTATCATTTAAATATTTAGCTAGAGTTTAAGAAAAAATTAGAATTAGTTGGATTTCTGATTTTCAAAGTTCACAATAGTTATGATTTACCTAATCTTTTTCGTATAGATAGCAATTAGACTATTAGCCTATTAGGGAGAGTTTGTAATAATTTTTTAATTTCTTTCAATTTGTTGCCACACAAACTTAAAAAGTTCCACATTTCAACATGACTACAAACCTTTGAAACATCTTTGACATAAAAAATGGGCACCAGCAATAGTGATGGCAATCTAAATGAGATAAGCAATGAAGAAGTAAGCAAAATACAAGTTGAAGGGGGTGTTAAAAGTTCTCATTCTTCTAAAAATCCAAACACAAGTTCTATTGAAAACTCCATAAGACTATTTCGCATGCCCTTCATCCTCTCTTCAAATATTTGCAAAAGGCCCTTTCAACCCAAAAAAAATTGCAGCAATTTGCCATCAATTGAAGCAGTAGTAAGAGTAAAAAATCATGGTACAGCAAGCATTGGTTGTCATGTTTGCAAAACCAATTATCATGGGAGCTATGATAGGGTTTCACATCATTTATTGGGTGAGAGTGAACATGGGGTTAGAGTTTGTGATGATATAACATTGGAACAACAAGTTGAAATGGCAAAGTTGATCGGGGAGAGAAGAAAAAAACTAGTAGAACTACCAAAATAAATTATTCAGACCATTGCAATTTATTGATGAGTATTCCAATGTACTAGTTGGCAAAGGTTATGATAGAGGGAAGACAAAGGCCAAATCTACTACAGGTGAGAAAAATACAATGATAGGGTTATTGAATTTGCAAAAATGTGACTAGCCAATGATTCAAAGGCCAATTTTTGTTCCCATGCCATCCCATTTCATTTGGCAAGGCCTCTTTATTTCAAAGGTATGTTGGGAGAAGCAATGGTAGTTGGACCCTCTCATGTTCCCCCTAGAAAACACAAATTGCGTACTTCCCTCATTGACAAACAACATTCAAAAGTGAACATATTGATTAAGGGGGTGAGATAGACATGGATTATAAGCATTTGTTCCATTGTCATGGATGGGTAGACTAATATTCAACATTGGCCACTAATTAATATTATTGTCACATGTCTTGCTAGTTCATACTTTCTTAGAGCTATTGATTGCTTTGGAAAACATAAGGATCTTGGTTACTAGTTTGACCTTTTGAAAGAAGCCTCAAAGAAGAATGGGTCTTCTAATGTTGTGCATGTTGTAACAAATTCAACTCATGTTTGTATGTTAGTTGGTTTGATGGTTTACAAAACTTACAAAGATATTTGGGGACTCCATGTTGTGTACATGCTTTGAATAATACTTTGAAAAACATTGGCAAAGTAGATTGGGCAAAGACAACAATGGCCAAAGCTAGAGACATACAAATATTTGACCATCACACTTCATTTTGCATTATTTTGATCTTATTCAAAGAAAGAACTCCTCAAACCAATTGAGACTAGATATACTAGATATTTTATTTTACTGAAGAAAATGTTGGAGGTGCAAGATTCTACAATCTATACAAACTCTCCTAGCCTTGGAGAGATTTATGAGACTTTTGATAGCATGCTTGATCAAATGAAGCAAACAATTCATAACAAGGATCCTAGATTACAATTCTATGAGAAACATATCAAGCCTACACAAAGAGGTGCAACACAATGAAAACCCCTCTTCAAATGGCTATCTATGATCTTAATCCCAAGTGGTACTCACCCTACTTAATTCTTCCTTCTAAGGATAATGAGGTAAAAGAAGAGCTTATGAAGGCAATTCGTAAGGTGTATAACATCAAAGAGGCAACCAGACTTCAACAGCACTGACTTCAGTTTTCCAATCTTCAAGGTCCCACATTCAGCAAACCCAAGGCTAGGACAGATAGGGCCACTATTGCACCCAAAAAAACCCATTGGATGGTGGAAACTTCATGGGAAGGACTCAAATTGCTAGTCCCTCTACTACAAAGAGGAATCGGTCCACATATGGCTTCATCCACTCAATCAAGAGAAATGCTTCTGTGTTATTGTAGTAGAGGTTAATTTGTATTCAAAACAAAAACAAAAAACTAAACCCTTTGTCCAGACTAAAAAAATTGACATACCACATAAAATTTTCCCCATCTTACAAAATTTCAAAACAACTAATACTTCAATCAGTAGTCAATCCAAGAGTAGCATACCGGTGAGTGCCCTCGAAGTAATGCCCTGAGTGCAGTATTTATGTTTAGAACCCGAATAGTACCAGTACGTAGGCCATAGCAAATGTAGTTCCTGTTAACAGCAATCTGACGCCCTCCCACCAGATCAGGGTCTGAACCATAAACAGTAATAGGTGAAACTTCAAGCTGAGGTTGTGCTTCACCAGGCAAGCGATGATCGATATCATACACAACATGGTCTCCATGGAGATGCCTTCCTCTGGGCAGCTTCGTACTCAATAGCCTGCTTGGAGTACGCTGAGGAGAAGCCAGATTGACAGGAGGGGCCGTTGGTGCAAAAGCCTGGGGAAATGGCGGCTCCGATGAGGAAGCGGAGGACGATGTCGACGATGTGAGAGCCGGAGTAGATAATTCCATGGAGTTTGGTGAAGAGTGGTTATCACTGATCAAAGGCATTAGTCTTGCAGCCTCGGAAGGCCTGGGAAGTGGATGGTTTAACCTGAATTGAGCGGAAGCCTGGGAATAATTCATATATGAAGGGTTATTATTGTTTTGATACATGGAAGGAGGAAAAGGGAACGGGGTACTAGAAGTTGCTGGAGTTTGGTAGGGAGAATTACTAGGGTTACTGAAAGCGTGAAGAAAAGGGTACTGAATTTGTGCAGGAGGGGCTAAATTGACGGGGTTTCCTGGCTTGAAAAAGTTTTGCATATCATAGCCTCCTGGATTGTTGTTATTTCCCGCAGAACCCATCAAAATGGTAGCAGCATGGATGTATCACAACTATTTAACAAAGTATCTAATTCCAAAATAAAAAGATGTATAAAGGGTTTACAGCAAGGATGCGCGACAACTGTTAGAAAAAATGTCTAAGCCAAAAAAATTAAAAGGGTTTTTACAGCATGGATACAAGACAACTGTTTGCAAAATTGTCTATGCCAACTTAAAGAAAGGGTTCTACTGCATGGATGCACGGCAACCGTTTCACAAAATGTTTGAGCCTAAAGCACAACAGAAAAAAAAAGGCTCTTAGAAGGCTCTGAAAAAACAAAATTGCTTCCTAAATTTTGCAGGCTAACTTCACAGGAAATAAAAAGCAACGCGCAGAGTGTTGAATGAATCTTTCGGACAATAAAAAGACGCCCAAAGAAGGTATTTAACAGAAAGCTTGCTGAGAGTTGCCGCCAGGATCAGAAGGAAAGATCGTGGGTACGAATTTGCTGAGCAGGCCTGAGACCTGAAACTTCGTTGAAGATTTTTGGACATTATAATGTGCGGTGACTTATATATTTACGAGAGAATGCGAAAAGATAAAGAAATAATTTTAAAATAGAAAAGAAACAGGCGAAAAGTGAGAGAATCCTGCTTTGCGTAACGTCAACTGGGGCTCACTTTATTTTTTTAGTAAGCGGTAGTTCGGTTTTTTTTAATAATAATTGTTATTGGTATGGTGATTTCTACTTGGGACAATAATAAATGGGATATATTTATTTTCCTTTTAATAATTGAGTAAAGTAAACTTTTCCCAAGCTTAGTTTAGGCTAATCCAATAAGAATGTATAAGCATAAATCTTTATAAATGAGAATTGTGCATGTGATAGAATTATTTTAAAAGGAAAATAAATGCAATGGACAAAGTGTATTCAGTTTAAGGTTCGACAAAGAATAATTTTGTTGTAAATTTGGAATCTAGATTGCCTCGAGATAAAAAATAGAATTTTTTATATATATTTCACTTTGAACTCTACTTAAGATTTAAGTCTCTATTTCGGCCAAGCTTGTGCCTATAGATCATTTCCACATCTATGAATTTGTCCTCTGACGCAAGGATCTAATCCAACTAATTTTTCACTTCTACTCTTTGAATTGCCCAATTTACTAATGTTTACTCTACTTTATGAAATGGTAATATTTAAATATATTTAGAGTGTTGCTAGATTGTAAGGGTAAATTTTCTTCCAAGTGAACCCCTATAAATGGTCGACTTCACGGTCATGCAAAGAATTGGTGGGCAAAAAGCAATCATGCAAATGTCTTGAATGATGTTGTTAAGGTAATTGGTATTCCTTTTTAGTCCACCAAAAGAAATGTTCTTCTAATAATTGTTTTTTAAATGCTCAAATGATATAGAATGCGAGAGGATGCAAAGTGAATGCAATTGAATATATTTCAGTACATAGCAATATATCATATAAATTGTGTTTAATCAACTCATAACAACTACTAAAATGGCCAAGGGTCAAAAAAAAAAGAAAAATTATTTTAAAAATTTAGAGGTTAGATGCATGGACATAAGATTAATCCCACATCTATGGTGATGCCCTAGGGTAATGGAATAGTGAATTTTGTACTCGGAAATCACATAGGGTGTAATAAATGTGGGTTATGTAGAAAAATTTGTAGAAATGGATAAGATGGAGATAAATGTATGAGAATGTGTGTGAATGGAGATATGTAAAGGCTAAGGGAATGAGCCCAACTTAACACAATATTCCATCATTTATTGATATGTAGTTGTGTTAAGATATTCTCTCAAAATATAAAACAAAATAGGAATCGACATCAATATATAAATTTCATAATTATATTTTACCCCCACTTTGAGGTGCATATGAAACATAGAATAATCATGTATCTCAAAGTATGTAGCACTCACAAAAATGCATGTAAAGTAAATATTCAAATATAAAAAAATACTTAGGTCCATGTAAAGTGACAAATCTCATTGAATGTTGTCATGTGTGTTCATCCTTTAGCATCTATGGTCCATGAAAACCTACAAAAAAAAGAGAAATAAGCATTGAGTAAATTGTGTCTCGCAAATGAAAACTAGGTGCAAAATAGAAGCTTGTTTAACTGTCTTTGAAATTAAAGAATATGAAATGAATAGGATTATGAATTTTACTTGTATAAAAAGTGGTATGGCTCACTAATATGTGGCATATTAGATAATGCCACACTATTTTGTAAACTCTATCTACCCATGATGATGAGTCTCTATGTAGTATTTTTCACTTCTTAAAATCTTAATCATACAAATGTTGGTGATAATGTAACCCCCCCTATAGTTGGTCACAATTATGGAGGTGATTTGAACATAACCTTATATATCGATTCATAGACAACATTACCTATGATTACATCCCTTGCATGCTAACACAATACCGAGGTACATCTTGCACATAAATGAACATTCAACAATATAACTTCACATGTGTGGTTGCTCAAGCACTAACCTCAATAGTCATATGCATATTTGTACAGCTTAAGAATTTATTTGATGTGTGAGCTTCAACAACTTTATAAAACTTATTTAGTATCATACCTTGCACATGCTTTACACATTCTATGCCTTTTGCAATGTAGCATTGAACCATGTGTACAAAACATGGCATCAACTCCACATAAAATGCTACTATATGCATGCAATGCCTAGCATACTCAATGTTACATAGAATAACTCCATACAAGTTATACAATTGGCACCATATGCATCTATCACATTGTGACATTTCAAGAAATGTGTATTCACACCATATAGGCTTGACACTTGATAACATCATATCCACATTTACTACAGACCATATGTAATAGATACATTTTAGTATAGACATGACTCTCAATGTTAAAATTTTGTGATAAATATTAGCATTTTATATTCCCTACATAGACCTTGTAACCAAACTTGGTTATTTAACACTCCAATTCAATGATTCAAGCACTTGAGGTAGACATCAACATATTAGTACATGCTCTAATTATCTAATATTGCCTTCCATGTAGTCAAGGAAAGTAAAGAAAGATGTGGCACCCCTTTCTAATCATGAGAATTCTCATTCTTAGCCTTTTATGTAATTCACACATTTATCTATTTTCCTTGTTCTACCATTGCATAAAATTACCATTTTTGTTAATCTCATGCTCTCTCAATGTATTTTGGTTATCCACATCTTTCCTTGTAATTTCTACTACATATTTTATAATTTATAATATTATTTAGGAAAATATCATCACTTAGATAGGTCATGGATCATCTTTTGAGTGTATCTAATGTTGGAGTTGATGGTTGAACCCCACAACTCCCAGAAATCACCTACAACCAAAACACCTATCACAAAGAGAGATCAAAGAAACCGATCCACTATGCAATATGATAATTGTATCGATGCAATAATATTCTTAAATGAATTATTACAATGAATGAATCCTTATGAAAAGTGAAAACAAAACCCTAGATGAAACCCTGGGTGAAGATTAAATTAGATCATGATAGGTGTCCTCGTTCTATGTGAAATGAAGGGAAAGGGATATAGAGCTAATCACTAACCTAAATCACACTTTCCACCATTAACATTCAAAGGACACAAAAATGATCAAAAGAAACCACTTGGCTATTATTAACAAGGAAAAGCCAAAATGGTTGATAGGGTTTTGGTCCTCTTTTTGTTTGGGATGATGGATTGAATGATGTGATGTGTGTGATTGGTGATTGCAAACTAGTTAAAAATATACTCTACTTCAGTGGTGGACAATGCAACTATAAGTTGCCTCTTACTCATCCAACTCATTGCACCTCCAAACAAAGTAAAAATATACCCACTAGTGGACCTTCGACTATCCAAGTCACCTTCCCAATCTACATCAACAAAACCCTGTATGTCTAATGACTTATCCACATCATCAATACCATGATAAACCAAATAGTAATTTGAAGTGCCATGCAAATATCTAAACACCCTCTTAACAAAATTACAATGCTCTCTACTAGGGTTAGACATAAACCTTCTCAAAACTCCCACTACTTAGGTTATATTTGGTCTAGTACAAACCATTGCATACATCAAACTACCAATGACACTAGCATAAGGAATGTTAGGCATCTCTTCGTTATCATCATCATAATTAGGACACATGTCTAAACTCAACTTAGTACCAACCGAAAATGGAATATTTATTGGTTTACAATCATGCATATTAAACCTCTATAAAATGGTATCAACATACTTACTTTGGATTAGCCAAAGCTTTATGTGGACCCAATATCTACTAATCTCATTCCCAAGAATATATTTTGTAGCCCCCAAATCCTTCATATCAAATGTGCCAGAAAGTTGAGTCTTACGCTCCCTAATCATCACCTTGTTGTTACCCATAAACAACATGTCATCAACATACAAGACAATGATTAGTATTTGATCATTAATAACCTTAATGTAAACATAATGATCCTCATCGGTCCTAAAAACCCAAATTCAATGCAAAGTTATCAAACTTCCGGTACCACATCTTGGATGATTTTTTCAAACCATATAAATATCTCTTTAACCTACAAACCAAGTGTTATTTTCCTTTCACAACAAAATCGTCAGGTTGTCGCATATAAATTTCTTCCTCAAGATCCCCATGCAAGAAATTAGTTTTAGCATTCATTTTCTCTATTTCAAAATCATAAGCAACAACAATAGATAATAGGAATATAATAGAAGTTAACTTAGTGACAAGAGAGAAAATTTCACTAAAATCAACTCCCTCTCTCTAAGAGTAGCCCTTGGCCACCAATCTGGCCTTGTACCACTCTAACTGACCATCTGCTCCAAAATTATTTTTAAATACCCACTTGCATCCAATGGGCTTCCTTCCTTTGGGTAGACTCACAAGATCCCAGCTATAACAACTATCCAAAGCCATCATCTCCTCTTGCATCCAAGACTCACTTTCTTTGAAAGAAAGAGCCTCCCTATAGGATCTAGGTTCATCGCCAATGCTCAACAAAGCAAATACACAACAAAAATTGGATGGGCTATACCTGTCAACTCAATTTTGTTATCTTGTGGAACTTCTCAAGGTAGGAGTAAGGGATTCGTGTTGCTCTTCTTTCTTAAACCCTATTTCTCAGTTAATAGGTTACTTTTACCTTCATGGGTAAATATGATGATAAATGTAAATCGTGACCTTAATATATTTAATAGGTGAATGAAATACTGAAATATGCATTGAGATGTTATTTCTTTTGAAGGAATGATTATGTTTTATACTGATGGAAAATGCAATGAATGAATATGTATTGCAATGTGAATACTTTAATGTTTTGATGATACAACTAATTTATGATGCAAATGAATTTCATGTGAATGACTAACTACCTTTGTGACACATTAATTTGGATGCAAGAAGAAGTCAAGCCTCAGGTAAGAGAGGGAGAGTATCACTCAGGAGAAGAACTTGGCCTGGTAACCCCAATATGCCTATTTAAGCTATCACGCACTCACTCACTAGTTTGGTCAAATTAAGTTGAGTTAGTTTGTGAATCAGGTAAGTAATCCTTGGTCATAGTTGGGGATTATTTGAATGGTTTTGGTTTAAGTCCTTGAATTCCTGATTGTTTCTTTGGTTAGAATTAAAGTGACTAAATCTTTTTATCGGTATATGCTCTTTGTCATGTATTTGATATATATGTATATATATGTTTGTTACACCTTGTTTCATCATTACTAAGTTACTTTTACCTTTAAGAGTGAAAATGTTGATATATGCAAAATGTGACTTTAATATGTTTAGTAAAGAGAATGAAATACTGAAATATGCAATAAGATGTTATTGATTTCAAAGGAATGGATATGTTTTATGTTGATGAAATGTGATGAAAAGATATGCAATTGCAATGAGAATATTCTAATGCTTTGTCAATACAAATGTTTTAGATTTCATGTGAATGTTTAACTGTTATTGCAAAGTCTATAGTTGGATGTAGGTAAAGTATCAAGCCTCCTAAAGAGAGGGGAAGTATCACTTACGGAGAAGAACTTGGTATGGTAACCTTTGATAAAAGATGTAAACTGAGCTTTCACACACACACTTCTAGTTTGGTCAAGTCAAAATAATAGTTGGAAAATAGTAAGTTATCTTTAGTCTTATTTGTGTTTGTGAATGTTCTTGCTTAGGAGTCTAAGTATTGAGTCCCTTTGAAATGTGGGAGTTCTTCCCTATGTGGTTATACTTAATCGATGAGACATATATGTGTGTGTGTGTGTTGATCAATAAGATTGTGAATATACATGTTTTACTATTGAGACAATGATGTATATATAATACACACACACACACACACACACATATATTAGTGAACATGTATGAGCTGATGTAATGGAAGTGTCCATATGAGTACATTAATGTATATATATATATATACACATATGTGTATATGTATATATACACATATATGTATGAGTTGATGTAACAGAAACGCCCATATAAGTACATTAATGTATATATATTAGTGAGCATGTATGAGTTGATGTAATTGAAGCGTCCATATGAGTACATTAATGTGTATATATACACATATGTGTATTTGTATATATACACACGCATCATTATATGAAGTATGGATAGATGTGTATGAATATTCGAATATCAAATAAATGCATTATGTGGAATATGAAAATATGAGTATATACATTCGAATATTGAATGATACATTTAATAATTTGAGTTGATATATATATACTTGATACGATGTATATATACATATATATATACTTGATACGGTGTATGTATATACATATACATACATATATATATATATATTATTATATAAAGCATGATAGCACGGGTTATTATTTATTGCACATAAGATGTTAGCAAGCACATAGTATTCATATTGTGTCGAGTGCCTTAAAAATGATAAGAGCATGGTATATGTGTAATGCATAAAGCACAAGAATTTAAGGGGTTGTGCATAAGCTAAAGCAATGTAAAAGAGATAAATGCAGGCCACATTACCATAGGTGTGTGGGCATTAAACAAGGTAGCAAACGTGAATTAAGAGACAAAGTCAATGAAGTGAAGACAAATATAATCTGCAACGTTCAAAAGGAACTTTGACGAGCAGTCATATAACTGATTACCACCCAAAACAATAGGGGTGCATGTTGAATGGTGGCGCCATTCTGAGAGATATTCGAGCCATATAGAAGTCTAAATTTGTAGAATAAGTTCTAATATATAAAACATGTGAATTAGTCAATGATAAGATGGTCGAAACCAATTGACCTATATAAATCATAAGCTTGCATTTCTGATCATTATTCTTGTTGTCTATTTCAACATCGACTCACCCACATTTGTTGCTTATGTGTTTGTTGTGCAATGAATTTAGTGGCCATCTTTTCTTGTGATTTTTGAGTCAAACTCTTTAGTTGAGAAGTGTTATTCTTAATGCCCTATTTCTAGCCTTTAATTGTTGATTCGAGTGTATAAATAGAGGAGCTATCTATCTCATTTGGGGGGATGCATATTTTTTTGCATTCATGCGTTGTTTTTATGAGTTGTTATATTTTAATTATTTGAGTTGAGTGAGATATGAGAGTTGTGAGAGGAATCAAAGAGTGTGATTTTGGTGGATAATGAGAAGGTTTATTTGGGAGATTGCATACTAAACTAGAAGAAGGCTGAGATAGGAGTTCAGTACGATCAATTGGAGCATTGCATAAACAAGCATGCTGACTACTACTCTCTTATACTTTTTAAGTTTGGAATGATTATATGTTATTGATTGTTTGATTAGAGGATGATATCATCTATTTATAGGGAAAGGTTATTCTATTATGATACTGAAAGATTGCTTGTCATACTTAGTGAGAATGCCATCATTACAACGTTATGCAATCCTTGAATGATAATCATAATTTGATTAAATACTTATGTCTCCTTGAAATAGGAAGTGATTCTTAACCCTGGTGTTAGGGTATAAACCTAGAGGCTATATCAATATTCAACAATAGGGACGTGAGATGTATTATATGGATATGTTATTATCATATTTTGAATTATAATCTATACACAAAATTTTAGAAGGGGATTCACATGTTGACAACCCAAAGCCATGATAAGTAGAGAACTTGTAGGTGCAAAAGCTCAAACCCTTCTCAAGCTATTGACATCCATATTTTATGCAAATGTAGTAAACATGAGAATATTTGTGATATATCGAAGAGATGCTTTTATTATGGTCACTTGAAAATTACTTTACTTTGATTGAAACCATAGGTTAAGAATAACCTATTTTGTAGGGTTGTCTATTTGATTATTGATTGTCGTGAATAAGTCAGGATTAACCTATATGATCTAATAAATCATTTAATTAATGTGTATGCTTTTAATTGGATTTGATTTATTGATGAGACCATAATTTGAGTGAGTCCTTTATTGTTATGATTATCCTTTAATTGAGGTCATTTACTGATTATACTTTGATTGAAGTCATTTATTGTTGAAAGTTATACTTTTGAATTAAGGTCATTTATTGATAAGTTGATACTTTTGAAGGAAGTTTTTTAATGTTGAGATAAACCCTTGATTTGAGACTTTTATAGTTGGGATTGTACCTTTGGTACTAGAGTCATTAAATGATGTGATGTTATGCTATTCTGTAGTGTTAATTTATCAAAGAGTTACTTTGAATTACTTAAGTAGAAGTGTCATAGTAAACAAAGAGGTAATAGGTTATTCCTAGGGTTAGGATAATCGAGTGAAGGGGATAGCCTATGCATAGATTATTAATGGTCAATATAAATCGAGCTAGGAAGGTGGATAAAATATACGATGTCCACTTGAAGTACTAGGTGATGAATACTTTGGCCAAAGTAGTGTAAGTTGCCAGTGTTTACATTGTTAGTCACTGTGATCCAAGTTTACATACTACGTTGAGGTATATTATATATGTAGGTCATAGCCAATGTGTAACAGATCTAGATATGTAGGACACAACACCAAGCTCAAAAAAAGGTCAATATTTATTATGAGGTTACCAAACCAATCTCTTCATTGAAGGGTAACCAATCTCTTCATTGAAGGGTAGGGCCATCTATATGATAGTTGTGTGGGGGACCGCAATTAGCCCAAGGTTAACGAAAAAGCACTTAAGTGATGCTTCTCCTCATCAGTAGGTGACCAAGATTTGAATGGAGGATTTCTAGGACTATTCGTACATCTATTGTTTGTAAAATTCACAGAGCCTTTTTTATGTATTTTGTATCCATTATGATGGAAAGATTATAAAAAGAGAAATGATGTCATGTTATCATGTACAATGTAATCATTAATTTGGAAAGTTCTAATACTTTGATATAATGCAATGGAAAAGTTTGGAATGATGTTTATTTCAAATGCGCATATTATTCTTGTATATGAAAAGAAAAAAATTATTGCTAAGTGTTGGCAACATAAACTTATTTACTTGAGGTTAAAAGCATGGTAAAAGTGTTGGGTTGAACAATGGGCATGTTACACATGGTATCAAAGCTACCAGGTTTAGCTCTAGAACCTATGGACTCATTACGTAAGTAAAATGTAAACCTTATTAGAAGTTAAAGGTTGAAAAGTTCTTACACCAAAATGGCAAGAGGAAAAGAACAAAGGTGAAACAAAAAGGGAAGTTTAGATTCTTGAAAAAATGTTTATGTTTGGGACTAGGAAGAGTCATCCCTGGAGTTGGAAACTCCTAAATCAACAACTTATTAGGATACACCTTAGATTGTGGATGATTATGCAACCAAGTCGGTAGGAAGGTTATGAAGGATAACTAATAAGTACCTTCACCCTATGGAATAGTTTAAATGACTATGAGGAATAGAAAGGATTGAATTAATCTCCCTTATTGATAGCAACCTTAGATGCAAGGAGTCAAGAAATTTAGATTAAGTAAGGATATTATGAAACTTTAAGTCTGTTATATTGGAATAGAACGAATTGATAGCATAAATTGGAAATTTCAATCAAAGTAGGAAGTTAATGTTTTGAGAATCAAAATCAACTAGAAAGGTATCCAAAAGGTTGGATAACCCTTGACAAATCTAATTTAGCACAAGATTAAGATCTTGCATATTAATCAAGGAGTAAAAGGTTGATACCTTAGAATAAAGGTTAGAGACTAGATTGGTCAGTAAAGGGGAAATAACTTAAAAAGAGATAGATGAAAGCCGACATAATTCCACCAATCGGAATAGGCAAGGTCAAATTGGAGTTCTGATCAAGATGGGAAAAATAAATTAAGAAAATTTAGAGTGTTTAAGGTTATGAGAAAATAAAGTTACCAAGAATTGGGACAAAATCACTTAGAAAGATGATTGCAAATTGGAAACTAGAAAAGTAAATCGAATTACTTTGACAAAGGTTCGGTTGGAACATAGTTTGTTTGTAAGTTCAGATTGAACTCACCAACTAATCAATGAAAAATGAAAATAAACATATGTTTATGGATTCCAAAAAGGAAATTGGATATGGAGGGATACTATGTGTCAAATCAAAAGAATAATTTGGAAACAACTCACAAAGGTGAGGACACAAATGATATAGGGATCCTTAGGTAAGCTCGTTAACACATCAACAAAAAGGGCTTTGTGAATGTGGGATATTCTTCTACTATGGTTAAAAGGGCTATTAGTATGCATGGAAAAGAGAATTGGAATGAAATACTAGAGTACCTCTTAGCTTGCAAGTTGTTGATTAATCATATGGTGGATCCAACTATTGATTTTGAGAGATTAATAGGAGATGATGAATCCAATTTCATAAATGAAAAATTATATTCAAGGTATACCATGGAGGGTAAGAAAGGCAAGTAATATTTAATCAACTATCAAAATTCAACAAAAAGGAATGATTAAATCAATTCAATTTGAGGAAAGCAAATGTTTGCTAAGGAGTTCAAGTACAAAGATGATCTAATATCATGGAAACACTAAGGTGGGAAGAAGGAGATTAAATATACTCAGATAAATTACCCCATACAAGGAATTTTATTAATGTGCTTCCAACTTGGGAGAACTTTTGACTTCTTCGTAAGTCATGATTCAAAGACATACAACCAAAGTCTTATATGAACGCAACAAGGTTGGTAAAGTTAAAAAGATAAGGTATTGGAATTATTAGAGAAAGATAGTGGAAAGGTCAAGGTTTATGACCAATGAGAATGAAATATTTACAACACAATACTATACGTAATTATTTCAGAAGATAAATTTGTTGAAATCATTAATACTTTGAAGAAAGATAGGCAGTATATTTGATCATGAAAGGCAATAATATTGCCTATGCAATAGAAAAAGGAAGAATTATATACTCATGATTATGAGTTATCAAGAAATGTTCATGATTGGAAATTAGGAAAATAATAATTGTTGACATCTTTTGGAAGACGATGTCAAGTCAGCATGATTAGATGAGAAATTTTACTCAAACTAGTATATATGCTCATCAGAGAAAATAATTGAGCTGAAAATCATATTATAAATTTGGAAATAATTAAAGGACGAAAGAAATCTAGGGTATGGATGACCTAGGATGAAGGAGTTTTATCTCCAAAAAAATATATAATCATTATACTTGAGAATCAAATATGGCATAAGTCCATGAAAGAGGTCTCATTAGTCGAAATGGACTATTATGAATAAAAGAAGGAACCTATGTACCCAATATTTAGGAGATTAAAGAATGAATGAGGTGAATTGATGTCATACTTAGGACACATAGGTATGATAAAAAAATTTGACGAATAGGAAACCACTATAATCTGGAAAGGGATAGAGTAGGATGTTGCAAAGTATGTAGCAAGTTGATGTCTAGTATGCTAGAGGATGAAGATAGGATATCATCATCGGTAGGACTTGTATACTAATGAAATTCCAGTGAGAAATTGGTAGATCATTAGAACAATTTGATCTTTCTATGTTGATGGAACTGACATAATGTTATGGTGGATAGACTTACCAAGGTAACCAATATTGATTGGGAAATATGATTTATAGGATATTAAGTCCTAAATAGAAAATTATGTGAAGCAGTTGCTTAAAATTTCCTAAGAAGGTTAACTTAGATGGGAAACAAGCAAGTAATGATAAGGTTTTGTGAAAACCAAGATTATCTTATGAGAAATTCAAATGAATGAATGTTCAAATTATTACTTTAAGTTAGCCAATTAGGCAAAAGGGATAAACAAGATCTTGGAGGATTGGTAGAATACTTATATTACAATAAACTTCTATCATTGAGGTTAGGTCCATTATATGGGAAGAAGGATTGAATCTCTATAAAGCTAAGAAATAGGGTTAACCTTAGACAAGAAAGGTTATAAAATGGAATAGTAGATCAAAGGGATCAATGAAAACTTGTTGAAACAAGCTTAAAAATTATAAAGTAGTATAATTATGCTTATGGTATATGGTCGTGTTAGTGATGGAAGGTCTCGGTTTCTGAGTTGTCTAATGGCATAAACACCAAAAGAAAGTATGGGACCCACGTGTAGTGTACAATACACTAAAATTCCTTATCTATTTGGGTTACACTAAGGAAAAATTCATTAGCCAATGAGAACATGTTTTCCAATCACTAGGGTATAGGTGTCATATAGGATATGGTCACTATTGCATGCTTACGGAGTACAAGAGAGTTAATAGGATTATGAAGTATAACTCTTTAAGGGAAATTATGCGTGAAGTACACAAGTTCTCCCTATATGTTAGTTTAGACCCTTAGTGCAAGGTCCAACATGGATGAGATTGCAAAAGGTCATGCTTTGAGGGAAGAGTGTTTTGTTATTAATAGAATATGTTAATTTCTTATATGATGAAAAAAATGAAAGGTAAAAATTTATTTGACTTTATGAATAGTTCTTTAAATCATCAGGGATGATGATTCACAAGGGAGGAAGTATGTTATATCCTGTTTCATCGTTACTAAGTTACTTTTACATTCAAGAGTGAAAATGTTGATATATGCAAAATGTGACTTTAATATGTTTAGTAAAGAGAATGAAATACTGAAATATGTAATAAGATGTTATTGATTTCAAAGGAATGGATATGTTTTATGTTGATGAAATGCGATGAAAATATATGTAATTGCAATGAGAATATTAGAATGCTTTGTCGATACAAATGTTTTAGATTTCATGTGAAAATTTAACTACTATTGCAAAGTGTAGAGTTGGATGCAAGTAAAGTATCAAGCCTCCTAAAGAGAGGGGAAGTATCACTCAATGAGAAGAACTTGGTTTGGTAACCTTTGATAAAAGACCTAAACCGAGCTTTCACACACACACACACACACACTTCTAGTTTGGTCAAGTCAAAATAATAGTTGGGAAATAGTAAGTTATCTTTAGTCTTGTTTGTGTTTATGAATGTTCTTGCTTAGGAGTCTTAGTATTGAGTCTCTTTGAAATGTGAGAGTTCTTCCCTATGTGTTTATACTTAATCGATGAGATATATATATACTTTGTATATATGTGTTGATCGATAAGATTGTGAATATATGTGTTTTACTATTGACACAATGATGTATATATAATACACACACACACACACATGCATATATTAGTGAGCACACATGAATTGACATAATGAAAATTTCCATACGAGTACATTAATGTATATATATATACACACATATGGTTATATTTATATATACACATGCATCATTATATGAAGTATGGATATATGTGTATGAATATTCAAAAATTGAATAAATGCATTATGTGGAATATGAAAATATGAGTATATACATTTGAGTATCAAATGATACATTTAATAATTTGAATTCAAGTGTGTGTGTATATATATAAATATATACTTGATACAATGTATATATATATATTATATAATATAAAGCATGATAGTGTGGGTTATTATTTACTATGCATAAGATGTTAGCAAGCACATAGTATTCATATTGTATTGAGCACCTTAAAAGTGATAAGAGCATGGTATATGTGTAATGCATAAAGCGTAGGAATTTAAGGGGCCATGCATAAGCTAAAGCAATGTAAAAGAGATAAATACAAGTTGCGCTACCATAGGCATGTAGGAATTAAACAAGGTAGCAAATGTGAATTAAGTGTAAGACAAAGTCAATGAAGTGAAAGCAAATATAATCAATAACGTTCAAAAAGAACTTTGACTCATTCATATAATTGATTACCACCCAAAATAATAGGGCCGCATGTTAAATGGTGGTGTAATATCCCCATTTTCATGAGCATCGGAGTTCGTAAGGATTAGCCTATCATTTGACCCTCGTAGGCTAACAATTATGGATAGGGGGTCTTCTGTGGTAGTTACCCGGTGATTTGGGACATTACTCCTCAGCTGGATTCAGGTTTTGGCCTTTGCATAGGTTATTTGACTCAGATTAGCACACTTACTATTTATAGTAAGTTACTATTTTGGGAGAGTCAAGGTTCCTATTAATAGAAAAACACTTGAGAAAAGCATATTGGTAGTGTCGACCTTGATTGGGCCTTTGCAGCTGTTTTTGGACTCAGTTTCACATACTTACTATTTATAGTAAGTCACTGTTCAGGGTTTCTATTTTTAGATGGGCATTTGATCACATGGAGAACATGGAGAGTCGACTCCTGGCTTAGCGGCTTAGCAATCAAACAAGTACATCAAGAGATATTAAAGTTTAAGTGACTTAAGTGATTTATTTAATATTTTAATATTATTATAAAGTTATAAAGTAACTTTATAATAATAAAGTAACTTTATAATAATAAAGTAACTTTATAATAATAAAGTCACTTTAATATAATAAAGTGCGTTAAGTGAATAATTTAATGTGGGAATAAATCTTTTATCCCACATTGGCTGAGAAGGTGTTTGAGCTCTCCTAAGGAAAGAATAAAAGAGAGGTAAGAGCTCATTCTCAGTATGGAGTTGATGAATATTATTTTGATTGTTTTTTATTGTAGAGCCTAGGGCTTTCGCAGTTTTCTTCTTTGATCATAGGAAACAAAAACTTCCTATTGATAGCATAACTGAGGGAGTGAAAGATCTCTTGAAGGGTTGCAAATTGAGGAGAGGATAATTTAGTCCTTTCATTTGTGCAAATTGGTGAAGTTTTCTACAAGGGTTTGAAGTTTATTGTTGAAGAACATTTATAGTTGGTTGTGTATCGCTCCTCTTGAATCATTTAGGGCATATTGGAGAAAATTTGTTAAGGGTTTGAAAGAATTCAATGAAGAAATTCTAAGTTATTGATCTGTTGCTACAGTGACGTGAACAGTACCCATGCTACAGTAGACGCTACAATAACTCATGAACAGTAAAAATGCTACACTGATTTATCAAACCTGATTTCTATGATACATTGGCATTTGGTTTGCTTCTACAACATGGCTGGGCATCTAATCTAATGAGGGTGTGCTGTTGTAAGTTATATCAGACTTTCCAGTACTGTTGCTAATGCACTTTTAGACTAGCTTCTTGCTAGTTTGCATTTTCGGCATACAAATTTATAGCAAGACAAACAAAAATTCATATCAGCAAGTTCAAACATTGTTTGCAAATAGCTTGACAAAATTCCAAAGGCAACAAGTGAAGTGTTTTGAGTCAGATTGGTTTAGGCTCATCACAGGTGACGTCATTATGAGAGAGATTTGAGCCATATAGAAGTCTAAATCTGTAGCTTAAGTTCCAATATATAAAGCATGTGAATTATTCAATGATAAACTGGCCAAAACCAATCGACCTGTATAAATCATAAGCTTGCATTTATGATCATTATTCTTGTTGTCTATTTTAGCATAGACTCATCCATATTTGTTTCTTATGTGTTTGTTATGCAATGAATTTAGTGGCCACCTTTTCTTGTGATTGCTGAGTCAAACCACTTTAGCTGAGAAGTGTCATTCTTAATGCCTTATTTCTAGCCTTTAGTTGTTGATTCCATTGTATAAATAAAGGAGCCATCTACCTCATTTGGGGGGACACATATTTTCTACATTCATGTGGTGTTTTTCTGAGTTGTTATAGTTCGATTATTTGAGTTGAGTGAGATATGAGAGTTGTGAGAGGAATTGGAGAGTGTGATTTTGGTGGATAGTGAGAAGGTTTATTTGGGAGATTACATACTGAATTAGGAGAAGGATGAGATAGGAGCCCAATACGATCAATTGAAGCATTGCATAAATAGGCATGTTGACTACTACTATCTTATACTTTTTATGTTTGGAATGATTGTGTGTTATTGATTGTTTTATTAGAGGATGATATCATCTATTTATAGGGAAAGGTTATTCTATTGTGATACTGAAATATTGCTTGTCATACTTAGTGAGAATATAATCATTACCATGTTATGCAATCCTTGAATGATAATCATAATTTTATTAAATACCCATGTCCCCTTGAAATATGATGTGATTCTTAACCCTAGTGTTAGGGTATAAACCTAGAGGTTATAACAATATTCAACGATAGGGACGTGAGATGTATTATATGGATATGTTATTATCTTATTTTGAATTAGAATCTATACACAAAATTTCAAAAGGGGACTCACATACCAACAACCCAAAGATATGATGAGTAGAGAACTTGTAAGTGCAAGAGCACGAACCCTTCTCAGGTTATTGACCTCCATATTTTATGCAAATATAGTAAACATGAGAATATTTGTGATATATTGAAGAGATATTTTATTATGGTCACTTGAACGCTACTTTACTTTGATTGAAACCCTATGTTAAGAATAACCTATTTTGCAAGGTTGTCTATTTGATTATTGATTGTCACGAATAAGTCGGGATTAACCTATATGATCTAATAGATCATTTGATTGATGTGTATACTTTTAATTGGAGTTGATTTATTGATGAGACCATACTTTGATTGAGTCCTTTATTGTTATGATTGTCTTTTAATTGAGGTCATTTATTGATGAGATTATACTTTGATTGAAGTCGTTTATTGTTGAAAGTTATACTTTTGAATTAAGGTCATTTATTGATAAGTTTATACTTTTGAAGGAAGTCAATTACTGTTGAGATAAACCCTTGATTTGAGACTTTATAGTTGGGATTTTACCTTTGGTACTAGAGTCATTAAATGATGTGACGTTATTCTATTATGTAGGGTTAATTTATTAGTAAGAGTTACTTTGAATTACTTAAATATAAGTGTCATAGTAAACATAGAGGTAATAGGTTATTCCTAGGGTTAGGATAATCTAATGAAGGGGATAGCCTATGCATAGTTTATGAATGGTCAATATAAATCAAGCTAGGAAGGTGGATGAAATATATGACGTCCACTCAAAGTACTGGGTGATGAATACTTTGGCCAAAGTAGTGTAAGTTGCCACTATTTACACTGTCAATCACTGTGATCCAGGTTTACATACTAGGTTGAGGTATGTCATATATGTAGGTTGTAGCCACTATGTGACAATCTAGACATGTAGGACACAACACCAAGCTTAGAAAAGGTCAATATTTATTATGAGGTTACCAAAACCAATCTCTTCGTCGAAAGGTAGGGCCATCTATACATTTTATAGTTGTTTGGGGGACCACAGTTAGTCCAAGGTTGGTAGATAAGCGCTTGAGTGATGCTTCTCCTCATCAGTAGATGACCGAGATTTGAATGGAGGATTTCTAGGACTATTCATACATCTATTGCAGTAAGCTCCACGGAGCCTTGTTTATGTATTTTGTATTCATTATGATGGAAAGACTGTAAAAATATAAATGATGTCATGTTATCATGTACAATGTAACCATTACTTTATAAAGTTCTAATACTTTGATATAATGCAATGGAAAAGTTTGGAATGATGTTTATTTCAAATGTGCATATTATTCTTATATATGAAAAGAATTTTTTTATTGATAAGTGTTGGTAACGTAAACTTATTTACTTGAGGTTGAAAGCATGGTAAAAGTGAATTGGGTTGAACAATGGGAATGTTATAATGTTGATTGATATATATATATATACATTAAATAAATATATGTATATATGTATGTACGTGATAACACATGCATATGGTTATATACACGTATGCACACACGTAGGTAGAAATACTTACATATAACACAAACACGGTCATGACATATACATGGGAAAATCGATTTGCTACATATATGTACACTTAGTGCATATATATACTTATCGATATATATATATATATATAATATATGTGACTATTACTATTAAATATTAAATAATGTTATATTTGAATATATTAATATTTAAGTATATATGCATGCATTTGATAATACATACATACATATTTATATATTAATATATGTAATATATTTGATATATATGTATGTGATTGGCAATAATGATTTAATAAATGTGTGTGTATATATATATACACACAATATAATGATGGAAGCTATATTATAAATATATATATTAATAATATATATGTATATCGTTATATAAATATATTTAAAAGTATTTCAAAAAAAATTTAAGTGAATTTAAACACACATATAATGTGTAACAATTATGGTTTGCTTGTTTAAAATACTTGGTAATATGGCGCATATATAAGTGGATATGTTATTGTTGAGAAGCTTGTATTGAAGCCAACAATATAATAAATATATATTGCACTTAAATGTAGTGTTTAAAAGAGGAATAAAAGCCAACATTTTGATGGCAATGAGCAACACATAGAATGCACATATTAGGGAGTAAAAGACAACACATATAATATGCTTAAGAGAGTGAGTTAAGGCATAACACATAGTTTGAGGTGTATTGTATGCAAGTGAGTTATAATAATTGGAGTTTATAAAAGTAACTTTACTTATATATAAAGATGTTGTTATTTCAAACCCACACGCCATGTTGATAAGTAAATAGGTTGCACCATGATGGGAGAATAAGTCTTAATGCATATAACAATGCATAAAGTAATATGTAGAATAATTTACAAAGGAAATGGTATTCATTACATTGTTGAATTTTTCAAACCAACACATAGCTTTTGAGAGCATGAGACTTAGTCTTTTGCACAAGCTAGCTGACATAGTCAACTTATATTGCAATAGGAAAACCTGTAGGTTGCATTTCTGAGTTTAATTTAGTGTTTTCAAAAAGTTAAGAGCGACTCATCTTCAAAAAAGAAGTTGGACTGTACATGTGTTTGTAAGTTAGCGTTTTAAGCAGCCACATCTCACTCCATGAGCCTATTCGATGCATTTGGAATAGGAAGGTGGCGGGTTTAGTAGCTTAATTGTAGCATTTAGATGATCAATTTTTGTATAAATGGGGGCATTCTCTCTACCTTTGGTTACACTTTTCCAATATGATTTCTTCATTCGTTGTTCTACTATAGTTTTTTGTGCTTGAGCATATTTTAGAGAGATTTTGAGAGAAGGAGAGTTGTTGTGCATTTACGATTGTTGAGAGTATTTATGAGTGGCTAGAGTTTGGAGATAGATTGAACTTAGAAGGAGTAGAAAGTAGGCTTCTTGAAGTTGAGCTAGGGAGGGAGTAATATCAATTGGAGCATGTGAGGGGGAATGAGGACATTAGATTAATGATCCAAGAGGGACATTAGAGCAATCTGACAAAGAAATCTAATCTACAGCCAAAAAGCTTAAATCTAAAATCTAAAAACTCCTACACATACGAAATTGAACTATACTAATGCAAACATAATAAGAAACCTACTGATTATCATACGAACTGAAAGAAAAAGCTAGTTTCACCATCCCATAGCGGAGTGTATTCGCTTGATGTTGGATTGTTCTTATCACAGTGAAGCCTCCAAAGTTCGTGTGCAAAGTGTGGATCAATGCTTGTTGTGTTTGGTTGATCGAAGATAATAGATGAAGCTCTCTCAAGGATGATCTTGACAACACTCCATTGCTCAATTTATGTTGATTCTCTAATCCTTATTTGTGAGAAAAGGGGTTTTTTATATAGAAAATGAGATTTGAAATGGAGGATCAAGATTATTTTGAAGATATCCAAATCAATGGTCAGAGTGTGTTGAGAGGATTCAGACATGAGATAATTGTGCAAAGTTGATTTCATAATTTGTGTGATTGGGAAATAGATTGGCCAGTTAGGAATGTGATTGATTAGTTAACAAAATAGATTGATCAGTCAACTTTGTGATGGCTTAGTTAGGAATGTGATGTTTTAGTTAACTGAATAGATTGTTTAGTTAACATAATAGATTGATTAGTTAACAAATTAGATTGCTTAGTTAACAAATTAGATTGCTTAGTTAACAAATTAGATTGCTTAGTTAGTAATCGTAATTTGCTCAATCAAAAAGTGGGTAAGGAATATGAATTAATTGATTTAATTAATTAATCTTTTTTGGGGTTTGAATGTGCAAATCAAATTTGACTTTTACAAACAAAGTTGCATTAGTTTGATTTGATTTTTGATAATTAATTTGAATAGTTTGATTGAATTCAAATTTTTGGAGGGAAAGTGTTGTAATTAAATTATTATTTAATAATTTAATCCACTTAGGGGAATGAGGTGATTTAGCGACACAATTAAATAATTGACGTTATTTAATTAATCAGGACGAAATAAGGTGGGATTAGGACTTTATTAAATAAATGAGATTAATTTAATTGGTTGAAATGATGAAATGTGAAATAATTAAATAATGTTGTTTTATTTAATTAATAGAGGAATTAGGATTTTTAGGACTAAATAAAATTTATTAATTTTGTCTGAAATGATGAAAAAGTGAATTAATTAAATAATGTTGTATTATTTAATTAATAGATGAATTAGGGTTTTTGATGTCGTTTTGATGTGATGCGATGTGGTGTGATGCAGGAATGTTGATTCTGAGTGTTCTGGGATGATTATGAGATGACGCGAGACATTACAAGATGATTCCAAATTGTTTTGAGGTGATTTTGAGATGATTCGAGACATTACAGGATAATTCTGAACTATTTCAGGGTGATTTCAAGATTATTCTAGATGTTATGGAATAATTTTGAGTTATTATGAGAAGTTACGAGATGATTCTGAGTCATTTTGAAGTGTTATGAGATGATTCCAAGTCATTCTGAAGTGTTATTGGATGATCTCGAGTCATTCTAAAGTGTTACGAAATGATCCTGAGTCATTTTGAAGTGTTATAGGATGATTCTGAGTCATTTTGAAGTGTTACAAGATGATTTCGAGTCATTTTAAAGTGTTACGAGATGATTCTAAGTCATTCTAAAGTGTTATGAGATGATTTTGAGTCATTCTGAAGAGTTACGGGATGATTCCGAGTCATTCTAAAGTGTTATGGGATGATTCTAAGTCATTCTGAAGTGTTATGGGATGATTCTAAGTTATTTGAAAGTGTTACGGGATGATTTTGAGTAATTCTGAAGTGTTACGAGATGATTCTGAGTCATTTTGAGACGATGTTCCATATAATTTGATGTTGCTTGAGGTTGTTCGATGCTGTTTAGTGTTGTTTTGATGTCGTTTAGTGTTGTTTGATGTTGTTTAGTTTTGTTTGATGTCATTCAGTGTTGTTTGATGTCGTTTAGTGTTGTGTGATAGGTGTCAAGTCAATTTTACATGTCTACATTTTTCCCCTCTTTGATACAAAGTACTAGTTGCTTTGTTTCAAAGATTCTATTTTTAAGTTCTTTTGAAAAAATTTATGCCTCAATATGCCCCAGTGTTCAGTGGAATGATTGTAGGACTCTGTGTTGCCCCCTTGAGAGGTTGACCAAAAATTTCAAGCTTTGAGGTCAGGGTCTTGACACTATTGTATTTGTCGTTTCGATGTTTTCAGATGGATATTATAAGTTAATGTACATCGTTTCTTGTTTAGACTTCTAATTTGCAAGTAGGAATATTTCCTAAGTGTAATTAGGGTTCCCTAGATGAAATTAGGGTTTCCTTGAGGTGTTATATATGCAATTTATCTTTCAAATTGGATCATTTGTGCTTGGTTCCTTTTGCTAATCCTTGTCTTTGGATTCCACATTTTGCTAGTTGTTGAGGGAGAATGTCGAGATTCGAGGTTGCCCCACATCATTCTGAGCTCATTCAAGAGTATAGACGTCCTTCAGACATCGATGTCCCAGTATGTACCTTTTCGCCCTTCGCTTTCGTTGTGTTTTTGTTCTCATTTTACGTGTGCAAAGTCCTGTCAAACAAATGTGCTAGTTTTGAGGTTTTAGTGCATCTATCTCAGTTTTAGCGTATTTGTCAGGTGTTTCTCTCCAAAATTGGCGTATTTATCCAAAACTGGGGCATTTGTTCTAAGCACTTGTTCAAAAACTACGTAGTTGTCTAGAAACTGTGCACTTGTCAGGAAACTGTGCCCAAAATCTTGTGCAATTGTCCTAAAACTATGCATTTATTCAAAATTGGTGCATTTGTCTGTCTCCTATTGAGCATTTGTCTCGAAATCTAGTAATTGACTCTTTGTTTGTCATTTTTCTCTTAGCTTTGTCTAAACCCTGGTATGTGTCTATTTACCATCATGAATGTTGTTTATCATCATGTTTGTGTTCTAAAACCCTAGCTTGTGTTTGTTTACCATTAAACATGTCATTTATCACTTAGCATGTGTCATTTTGTGTTTCTTTGCCTATTTAGTGTGAAACCCTAGCTTCTATTTATTTACCGTTAAACATGTCATTTGTCACTTAGCATGTGTCGTTTTGTGTTTCTTGCATGTTTAGAGTGAAACCCTAACATCTTGGTTTATATCTTTTGCAAGCGAATCTCCGATCGCTCATGATTAGAGAGAGACGTCCTCATCACCTGTTTGATCCTATTGCCCAGTTCAGTGCATTGGAGTAGGAATTTCTTGATGTAGTGGGATTGCATTTTGGGGTATTTCCATTTTTGGGACTTGATCTTCATGTTGTTTCATGGTGCAGAGGCATTTTGTAGACATGTGTGTTATATATATTCATCAGTCTAGTCGAGACCTCGTATATATGTTATGATTTTGTACTTTCTTGTCACACTTATGGCACTACAGATGTGCTTATGACATATTCCTTTTTGATGATGATTATATGAGATATACCTTCTTCGATTCAACCTCATTGTATGTTTATGTGTTCTTGTGCCTTATTGATGTATGGATGTGATGTAGATGTAGGAATCATACTTTTTCTCATTTTATGATGTGATGGATGTTGATAGATGAATGCCCCATACATGCGACATGATGTTTTTAATTGATTTATTATCATCATGATATGTATTGATAACATTTGTGGATGTAGAATGGATATGGTACTAATGATGTGTTATGTAGGATGAATGTTAATTTAGAATAATTATGATGATAGATAGAAAAATGATGTTAATTAGAAGAAATATGCGATATTTGTTAGTTAGTAGAAATATGACGATGGATATAATTGATGATGTGACTTTGCTTCACTTTAGATACTTCGTTGTTTGAACAATCCTGTTTGATGTAGCAAACATATACGATGCACTAGGGTATGAATTACCAAAGTGACTTTGTATCCATTGCATGGACTTTGACTCTACAAGCAAAGAGTATCTTTGTTCATACCAGACATATGGGAACTTTGTTTGAAGTATAGGGGGGATTCCATGAAAAACATTTCAGAACAATCACATAGAGAGGTATAGAACACCTAACATGTAACTGCTTCACAAACTGTTTTAATACAACTTTCGTACTCAAAAAAGAAAGTGTTCACCATGGTAATATTACAAACATATCTTACAAACAACAAATCGAAAATGAAGCTCAATTGCCCCCATTCCTTCTCTAAATATTTATGGACATATTTGAGAGATCTTGGGAATGAGTCAATAAAATAAATCACAAAAAGATAAAAACATAGTTGCAGTATCACTTGCCATATCTGTTTAGGGTGGGGTTATTATCTGTTGTTGATCATGTCTATCATAGGAATGGATTTGTTAAGGAATATCTCAGGATGTGGTTGGGACTTGTTTTAAAAAGATAGGTAGTTGATACTTTAGATTTGTTTTTGTCTATTTTATAGTCAACTCTTTTGCGATCGTTTTTGCTTAAAAGCTTAATTTAGCTGTTGATATTTGCTTTGTTTGTTTATGTAAGAGAGGGGGACCACCCACTGCAAGGCCCCAAGTCATGAAAGGCCAAGAGTGGAAAGGCTGCCCTAACTTAACTCAGTTCAAAGGAAGGTTATAATAGAAAGGATGAGAATGATGAGGATTATGCATCCTTCAATCACTCTACAATCCCGAGAGCTAAAGGGAGACTAGAAGAGTCACTTTCCAGAGTCAACTCTATGTCTCAGGTAGCTCTCTATCCAAGGACAAAAGCACGGTTCTAGGATGACAACATGACGTGCTGGCATCTCACAGGTGCACTAGCATCCATACGACTAAAAAACCAGAGAAACAAGGTTGGAATCCCGAGAAAGGATTGACAATCTAGTTTAGTAGTTTCGGGAAGTAAAAAACAAGACTAAGAAAAGTGAAATATAAATACTAATATGATAAAAGAGGTATATTACCGTAAGGGTGATGAAGATAATTTCATAGAATAGTCCTCTCGCCAGCTTGCTTCGAGATCTCTCCACCTGTACACAACAAAGAGGGAAAGTGTTGGGGTTGTTTAGGGGCCTGCCTCAGTCAGACCCCCATCTTGGTGTTTCCACCTCCATGGACAACCAAGTTTGCAATGATAAAAATAACAATAAAGAAGGGAAATACAAGCTACGTATGCAAGAAACACTACAAAACAGTATGTGCTTACTCAACTGAATACAATAGAGGAGATGAGAGGAGCTTACCAGCTCTATCCAAAGCGCTCAAGGCTTGTGGAGGAGTGAATGAGAGGAAATCAAGCCTCTACTACCATGGTTTTTGTCTTGCGCTTGCACTACCAGAGTGATGGAGTGGTAGATTGCTGCAATGGAGTGAAGAATACAACTACAAAGCTTGAAAGTGTATGAATGGAATGGAGAGAGTGCTCAAATGATCTTGCAAAACTTGAGAATGGATGGAATGGTCAAGAATATGAAGGATAAGATGAAAAACAACCATATTTAGGTCGACCAGCCAAAGAGGGATGTTACTCTTTGACTTCCAATCAAAAATGTAACGCCTCTGTAGTCTCTAACCGCAGGAATTTATCAGGGATGTAAGCGCACTGTGTGGACATCTACGTGCCACATGGGCATCTCCGACAGATTCTCCCCCATCGAAACACAAACAAGGCACCAAGTGGAATGCAAGCAGTAGGCTTAAGTGGAATTAAACCTTCACTTTCAATTTTCTAAAGTGTAAGGGGGTAAAAAGGGAATTTGCATTAGGGGTGCAAATTCACACTCATACATTTTTCCCCCACTATAGCGAGCACGAGTACTGATGAGTGCTTCGGTAAAGTAGAGTAGTAAATAAGTAACAGAGTAAGAGATGTATACCTGAACTGACAAGGAAGCAAAGCACGGTCTGGCGAACCTGAAAGTGCAGGAAAGGACTTCGTAGTTCCACAAAACTATGAAGCTGAAGTACGAAAGTGCCTCACAGGCTCATGATCTTGCAAGGGGAGTATCCTTCAAGAACTCTCACATGAAGGAAACCAAGAAAGGTGCCTTACAACCCCACAAACCTGTAAGGAAGGTATCTCCCAAGAATTCTCACATGAGGGAGACCGAGAAAAGAACCTTACAGACCCGCAAACTTGCAAGGAAGGTATCCCCCAAGAACTCTCACATGAGGGAGACTGAGTAAAGGGGACTCCATAGAGTCAAAGATGGTGACATGTTTACTTGTAGATAGAACACATCAGAAGGTAGTCGTGTAGGCCAGTGAATGGACAGTCATGCAGACCATCGCTAATTTGTAAGACTTTCAAAGGGGTCCCTCGGGAACCCTTCAAAAGGAAGGAGGGTTCACTTAAGGGACGTGTTGTTTGAAAGGTGAAGTCTAGTTGAGCTGCCCCCAAGCTAGATGTAAAGATGTGAAGATGGTCTAGTCGGGCTACCCTTAGGCTAGACGTCAAGGTGTGAAGCGGGTCTAGTCGAGCTGTCCCCAGGTTAGACGCCATAGAACTTGTTAAGAGTTTTTGAAGGAATCCCTCGGGGACCCAACATGAAAAGAAGGGGTCCACTCAAGGGACATACTGTTCAAAAGCTTAATATCTTCCTTCTCGAATTGATTCGTCACCAAGGAATCCTTTTGAAAGATGTTCACTTCATCAAGGAATTTGAAAGGAAGGAGATGCGCTCATGCAAGGGGAAGAAGACTAATATCGTTCCCGCTTCAAAGGGGGGATTCCAAGTCCTTTATTTATGAACCCATGATGAAGGAAGCATGTTTCGTTAAGGTTTCAAGTTGAGAATGCAAATCAAAGAAGTGTGTGAAGGGTGTTTAAGAAAAGATTAATTTGGCAACAAATGCATTTTCTGAAGACCAAGTGATGCAAAAGAGGCGTTGTCGCACATGAGAGGGACAACTCAAGAAAATACAAGAGAAAGATAAAGAGAAATTTAAGAGAAATTAGATCACACACAAAGGGCACAGGGGATCTGGTTTCGCGGCGTCAGATATGTCTTTATTTATATATATTAGGTAATCGCGACAAGAGGTGAAAGATCATCAATCCCCAACCAGATCAGGAAGAATGCACAAAAGGATGCCTAAATGCTCCCAACGCTTTGCATCATCCCCAATTTATCAAAAGTAAATCACAAACATGGAAGAATATAGATACACATAGAAGAAGGTTTACAACAAAAACACCATGCCTGTATCCAAGAACCAACATGGGTGACAAGGGTCATCTAGGCACATATAACACGATTACGGGGGAACACCTCACAACACACACACATCTAATCTAAAGATCAAGAAGAAAGTCTCCCCCTAACATTGGTTGACCAAGAGGTTGTCTTCTTCCTACTCCAGATCATTGAAGGGGGAAGGATGACGAGCCTGCAATGGTGTAATGTTAAGGGGAGGAGCTTTCGATCCTCCTACAACAAGGGCCAAAGTAGAGGGACCTGTGAGGTCTCTGTCGCTAAGCTCTTGTGGTTCCAAGGTCAAAGACCTCACAAATATTACTGACAAGGTCGAGACTTCATCCACCGAGTTAAACATACACTTAATAGGAGTGCCATGTTTCACCTCGGCGGATGAAGGAGTTTGCACTCGAGGTTCACCGCTAGGCTCACCAAGAGATTCAAGAGCGATGACAAACTCGGGGGAGGCTAGGACCGGTTCTATTACTATGACAAAACAAGTCAATTTGGGGCCACCTTTCAGAGAAGGTGGGATCTTCTTACGTCCTCCATTGCTAGAGGTTCCACACTCTACCTTCTTCATCGGAGGAGGTGAACTCCCCACAGATGAAACAAGGAGGGTCGAGGGAGAAGAGGAAAGAACCATAATGGACACAACTGAAGTGTTCACCATATCCATGAGCTTTTGGAAAGGCAAGACATCCAGAACGAAAGTCAACAAGGGTAGCTCCGTCGAAGGAGCGATGAACACTTGCACCCTTCTAGGCGCATGTGCACTCATAGCGAGAGTCGGACGAGATTCAGAGATGAAAGGAGGGAAAGAGGAAGACACAACAAGAGGTTTCATCTTCTCTTCCTCTTTCTTCTAGAAGGAGGCTTGGTCAGCTAGGAGAGCCTTTCGTTGACGCTTACGCTTACGTGCAAGGCAGTTTCTATGACTCTTTGAACTGGAAGCTAAGATTTGCGAAGGGATATAAGGATTCTGCTAAGCCATGGGAGTGTCTTCCATAGTTGTTTCCAGTGGAAAGATAGAATCTTGAGTGGGAGAAGGAGGGGTAGGTTTAGAAACGACAGGAGGAGTTGACTCTAACGCCTCGGTGGTGGGCCTCTTCCCGTTCACTATTTTAGGAACATGGACAGTAGGAGGCCGTGAAGGTCAAGACAAAGAGGACTCTCCATGGGGGGGTTTATGTCTTCCATACCAGATGGGCCTAGGCTCCGTCGGTAAGACACGAAGCTCAAATGTAGGATTCTTGGACTTTTGCCAAGCAGGCACCATGGGATTCTCTCGCAAACACGAGACAAAAGCAGATGGTATTGCGGGAGGGCAAGAGGAAGCATCACGCTGAATAATGGAAGAGGAAGAAGGAGGGTCTCGAGACCGCTTCTCTTCTTCTCTTCTACGTGCCTTAGTGACATCACTGTCAGGCTTCAGGTAGGCTCTATGTGAAATAACATAAGGAAAAGAAGGGTATATCACTTTTGACCTAGCATGCCCCTTCTTATAGTTTTGATACATGCGATGTAGGAGGTCCTTCCTAGGCAAGAGAGGACCAAGGGACGTGAGCCAAAAGTAATTTAAGGTATAGCTACCACATGTAACTAATGGTCTATAACTGGTGTCATGGACAATGTGTACGAAACCTCCATGAACAAACTTTAGAAATTTGTGTATAATCGAGGGAACTATGTTCATAGCTACTAGCTAGGGGATACCTAGCTTCACTCTGAAGAGTTCAGATCCTGGGATGATGTCAAACTTAAGGATTACAAATTTAGGCCCAACAAGGACCAATAGGACGATACTCCCTATAGGAGGTATGAAAAGTCCATCGTGTGTGCAAACGGTACTCTTAGGTGCATCATACCCATACTTATGTATGAGGTTAATTAGCATGATCTCCTCAGTTATGATATTCACTTGTGATGTTGGATCAACGAGAACGCCTACTACAATGTTCTTGTTTATCCTCATAGGAATGTAAGAGGAGATGGATCTCTATTGAAGCCCATCGACAGGTCCTATCAGGTGAAATTTATGTTAGTACCACTACTCATAGTCTGCGTGGAGGGAATAGGTTGGTTTAAGAAAGAGGCCATCGCACACACCAAACAGTACTTCTGCAGAGCCTCCTAAGGTTTTTGAGATAAGATAGTGACCCAATTGAGGTTTCGTTATGCAATACTTTAGAACCTTCCAACTACGCCTACTAGGGGTCACAGGTTGGGTTGTGAGGTGAAAACCTCACAACACTCACACCTACAACACTCCTAGGATACGAGGAAAGGAACTCTCAGTATCGCAAAATGGAACCAAAATGGTTCACGTCAGGTTCACCAAAAATGTAAGAGAGGGGGACCACCCACTGCAAGGCCCCAGGTCACGAAAGGCCAAGAGTGGAAAGGCTGCCCTAACTTACCTCATTTCAAAGGAAGGTTAGGATAGAAAGGATGAGAATGATGAGGATTATGCATCCTTCAATCACTCTGCAATCCCAAGAGCTGAAGGGAGACTAGAAGAGTCACTTTCTAGAGTCAACTCTGCGTCTTAGGTAGCTCTTTGTTCGAAGACAAAAGCACGGTTTGGGATGACAACACGGCGCACTGGCGTCCGTACAGCCAGAAAACTAGAGAAAAAAGGTTGGAATCCCAAGAAAGGACTAAAAATTTAGTTTAGTAGTTTCGGGAAGTAAAGAACAAGACTAAGAAAAGCGAAATATAAATATTGATATGATAAAAGAGGTATATTACTGCTAGGGTGGTGAAGATAATTTCGTAGAATAGTCCTCTCGCCAACTTGCTTCAAGATCTCTCCACCTGCACACAACAAAGAGGGAAAGTGTTGGGGTTGTTTTAGGGGCCTGCCTCAGTTAGACCCCCATCTTGGTGTTTCCACCTCCACGGACAACCAAGTTTGCAATGATAGAAATAATGATAAAGAAGGGAAATACAACCTACGTATGCAAGAAACACTACAAAATAGTATGTGCTTACTCAATTGAATACGATAGAGGAGATGAGATTTTCTTACCACCTTCGTCCAAAGCACTCAAGGCTTGTGGAGGAGTGAATTAGAGGAACTCAAGCCTCTGCTATCGTGGTGTTTATCCTGCGCTCACACTACCAGAGTGATGGAGTGGTAGATTGCTGCAATGGAGTGAAGAATGCGGCTACAAATCTTGAAAGTTTATGAATGGAATGTAGAGAGTGCTCAAATGATCTTGCAAAACTTGAGAATGGATGGAATGGTCAAGAATATGAAGGAGAAGATGAAAAACAACCATATTCAGGTTGGCCAGCCAAAGAGGGACGTTACTCTTCGAATTCCAATCGAAAATGTAACCCCTTTGCAGTCTCCAATTGAGGGAATCTGCTAGGGATGTAAGCACGTTATGTAGATGTCTACACGCCACATGGGAATCTCTGATAGAAATGCCCCCACTGACACACAAACAAGGTGCCAAGTAGAATGCAAGCAGTGGGCTTAAGTGGAATTAAACCTCCACTTTTGGTTTTCTAAAGTGCAAGGGGGTAAAAAGGGAATTTGTGTTAGGGGTGCAAATTCACGCTCATACAGTTTGTTTGTTTACTCAAAGGGTGATTGGGACGGTTTGTTTATTATGGTTGAAATTTTTATTGTGGATGTTGATGACTGGACGACCCTTTTATTTTTTTTCTAAGTTTTTATGATGTTGTTTTTGGTGTTTTATTTTCAGGGGACTAAACTAGGGCCTCGGGGGCTCATCAAAGATAAGCCTTGCCTACATTGTCCACGTAGAGGCTTGTAGTTCATTTGGTTTGAACTTTTATATTTTGTAAATGTTTTTGGGATTTTGTATTTTTGAATTTGTTTTTGGATTTTTACCCTTTTGAATGGGGGATAAGATGTTGAAAACTTGGATTGATACTTCACCTTGTTTTTCTAGAGGATATATTGCAGAAAAGCTTACTTGAACTAGTTGTGGGGTTCAAGCAACTGTTGATATCTTAGAATTTTTGAGTGAAGGAATAATCCATGTTGTGATTATCTTTGAAGGCTACCTCGGTAGTGCGTTAGCAGGATACCTTGTTGACGGGAAGATGCCTAGATCACACTGTGAGTTAGAAGACATAGATCAAAATTTGTTTTGAATCAAGATGCAAGCATCTGCCCCTAGTGTCTAGTAATATAGGTCATGAATTATCTTGTGATAGGATAATATGTTTGGATAGAGTATGCACTTTGGACAATGCCTCATGGCTCAGATAATGTTGGATAGGATAGGATCAATGATAGTGACCCATGTCAAGATGTTTCCCATAAGCAAGTGTAAAATGTATGTCAAACATTTATCAAGATCAAGATAATTTGGATTTTGGAAACAATGGCTTGGGTTTTTTTATGGATATGCTGAGATGCTTCCACCTGAAATGACACACATAGATGCTCGATTCCTACACATGATGCCTTTTTTCTAGGTTTTCATCATGGTATTTGTCCAAAGTGCCACCATAATGGTTTTCACTAGAGGACAATTTTTCTCTTGATTGTTTTTCTTGATTTTATTGATTCTAATGTCACACAAGATGCTTGTTTACCAGGTTTTCATCATGGTGACATTTTTTTGCTCATATTGGACCACCTAGTGGTGCTGATGTAGATGTTGTTGGTGCTGATATGGTCATTGTTGCTATCATGACATGCCAACAATATCTTGCTTGGAGGAGTTATTTTGCTAGGATATGGGCACTTGAATGTAACCCTTGATAATTCTTACCTGCCTTGTCAATACTTAAGTTAGCCTTACCTTGATGCACACATCATGATAGAGAGCCCTTAGAGTCCTTATGATAAAGAGTTGCGGCCAACACATGGTCAATGTGAGATTTGGATATCATGGATGAAAAAATGCATTGAGGGATATGATATTGAGATTGATTGGTTGATAGTTTGGAACCTCTGACTCTTCAAACTTGGGATGATGAGCAATGATGGGTGGATATGGAGATTCGACTGGGACTAACATATTCATATAACTTGTAAGTCGCTCTTGAAGCTTTATTTTAAATTGTTTGATATCTTTGATGGATGAACTTCCCTTTTTGATTTTTCCCCATAGTTTCTTTGACTAATAGAGTTTGATAGGGATGGTTTTCTTGCTTTTTCTTTTGTATCCATTTGAATCTTTCTTGTCCATTTTGATTTGTTAATTATTTTCCTTCAATGACTTGTTCCCTTATTTGATATAGATTTTCTCTTGTTGTTGGTCCCAATCAGAGTATGGAAATATATGTGGATGACAATTCATGACATGGCTAGTTGTAGTGTTGGTAGCAATTTCATCATAAGGACCCTTCGTGCTCTCTATGTTGATGCTTGCATTAGATAAAGTTTCCCCTAGTATTATGGAGGTATCCTTGATGTGTTTAGATACCTTAGTTTTTGAATAATCAAGACCTTGATGCTTAGGATTTCCCATAATTTGCACTAGTTCTATGATACCCTGTTCATGTAGGTCTAATCCTCTGTCTTGATATTGAATCCATTGAGAGAATTTATTTGAAATGGGATATGTCTCACCTTGGAAGCAAGGTGATAATATTTCTTTGCTCTGTTGTGGATCTTCAAATGTGGTAGCTTCCTCACTAATAGGCTCCTTCAGATGTGGGATACCTTCCTGATTGATATCTTCGGCCTGATCCTATGAAATATCAAATTTTAATGCTTCTTCAAGAGGTTTTTCTGATTTACTATCCATGCAAAAGTCTTCCTCATGATTCATTTTTGATATGTCTTCATAGGATGTTTCTGACTCACAACTTATACATAAGTCTTCTTTATGATCCATTTCTGATATGTCTCCATAGGATGTTTCTAATTCACAACTTATGTATAAGTTTTCTTCATGATCTCTTTATGATATATCTCTAGCTTCTACTATGTCTTGATCTTGTGTACAAATGTTAAGAGTAGGATACTCTTGTTCTTTGGAAATGATATCAAGAGTATGTGACTCTTGTCTTAGATGAAGATCATCTACATGCACATTAGGAGTAAGCATCTCATGGGTAGATGTATGTGTGCTCGATATATGGATTTGTTCTTCTTTTGGAAAACATGGGATGTCTTAGAAGATATCTACCAGGTCATTATAATATTTTGATGATAGGGATTCTTGATCTTGAACTCATGTGGTATCATATTTGACATGATTTAGATCACATTCTTGACATGGATCAATTTCAAAGAAGGGATTGCTTGTAAAGGATCCTTGTATTTCCTCAAAATATGGACATATGGGTAATGACTCTTGGCTTAGATCTTCTGCATTAGGTATAGGTGTTGGATCAATAGTCTCTTGATCATCAATATGTATTGCCAAGAGGTTGGATGATGTCAATATATCTTGGACTGAATCATTGCTAGACTTGGGTGATTGATTTTTATCGTGCTTGGGACTCAATTCTTGCTCACTGGATGATGTATAAACATTATCAATGTGATCGGTGATAGATAGCTCTTGATCATTGCTTTCAAATTTTGAGGTTGAGACATTATCATTGTTGTCATTAGTAGATGGACCTTGAACGTCATTTTTAATAGCTATTTCTCCCTGATCAATGAGGTCTTGGATGAGATTTTTGAGTGTTGCAAATCTGTTTGTTGGGTGACCCTTGATTTTGTGGTACTCACATCGTTCGTACTGGTTATACCAAGGGACTTTAAAGCTTGGTTCACCATAAGTTGGACTATCACTGATTTTGATAAGTTCTTGTTGTACTAGTTCATGCATGATTACCTCTAAAGTCTCTCCCAAAGGGGTGAATTTCCTTCCTGGTTGGTAATCTTTCCTCGGTGGATTTTCTTCATTGTTTTTCTCTTGATTTTGTGAAAATCTTTGATTTTGTATTTGGGGTATATTTTGATATTTTAATTGAGGTACACCTTGGTGTTGTAGAAATTCTTGATATCATGGCTAAGGTACATCTTGATATTGCACTTGAGGTACACCCTGATATTGCATTTGAGGCACACCTTGATATTGTTGATATTGGAGGTGTTGTTGAGGTGCTTGTGGAATGATGCTCATTTATTGTGGATATGTAATGTCTTGAATTTGCACATGGCATCGACGATATGTTGGATTTTTGTTTCATTTAATTTCCTCAAGATCTCTCTCAATTTTATCTAGGACATTTTGATGTTCTGGACTTATTCCTTGATGGGGATTTTGAAACCCTTGATGTTGTTGGCCTATTTGATATTGTGACCCTTGATAAGATTAATTTGGGTAATATATCGACATGCTTTCGGGATATTTTGATACTCAATAACCTATCAAAAGGTCACTTTGTTTATATTCTCATGGGCCAATTCCATCATTCATGGTGTTTGCTGGTGGGATACTGGTGTTCTTGCTTGCTTCCATTTTTATCCTATGTTGTGATCTCGTGGTTGTTATAAATAACTTGGGTCTCCTATGGGAAAGTGGTGTAATCTCTAGTTGACTAAAATTCTAAAGACCTAATGTTGTCCTACAAATTATGTAAGATATTGAAACTGTTGGAACATACCCGGATTCTGACAATAGTAGAAGGAATACAAGTTTGGATTGTTTCTGGAAGCTTGTTTGTAGAAGTTATATGCCAACCTATTTTTGGTTTCGTGAAGTTCCCAAAGGTGTTTCTTGAGAGATTTCAGACTTAGATGCCTGAGTCTGAAATGGCAACCTGTGGTATTTACCTTAGGGATCTTGACCTTACGTGAGATCATGAAGGGGATAATTATTGCCATGCGGGTGGTGGTAATATGGGTCTCTCTGCTGCTATGTCAGCGTTCTCTTCCTCTTCATCTCAAACAATTGATACAATGAGAAACTGACGAGGTATTTCATTTTTCTAAAAAATGAAGGTTCTCAAGCTACTTATGATGTATGTTTGTTCACCTTCGATATATGTGAGACTAGGTTGAAGGATCGGTGTTACAAGATCTTGTTGTTGAACTGGGGTAGTTGGTCGCCAAATGGTCATAAAGTTTGGTGGGGTTTATGGGATGGTTGCTGTGAAGCTCAAGATCCTAGGGTTTGAGTGCTATTTTGGATGACACTACTTCTTGGAAATCAAAATGTTGAAGAACTAAAGACTATATGCCACTTCCTTGTCCAGAGGATATGTTGCGGGAAAGTCTACTTGTAATATCTATGAGTCCCAAGTAACTATTAATATCATGGACGTGTGAGTGGAGGAATGAACTTAATGGTTTGTTTGATTTTGATTTAAAATAGGTAGGATGGCAATTATGGATGTGGGACTATCTGACCTTCTATCTTTTCAATTGTTTTGGGTCAAACAATGATCTTGTGAACAACTCTTTTTCAAATTTTTCTCCTTGTTTTGAAATATGGCAAGTGATAAGGCAACACTTGGACTGACTCAACAAGCATGGACTTATGTGACCTTCATGACTATAACTTAGGTTGTGAAATCACAACACCCAAGCCATAGTTCCTAAATATTTAGTTTGATTAATGTACCTTGAAATCAAAGCCAAAATGTTTGGAAACCTTTAAGGAAAGTTCCTTTCAAAGGAGTGCAAACATAAGGCTTCTCTCACAAGTGTGCACTAAATCAAAGGGTTTGTGGTTTAACCATCTTGTTCAATGTTTGTTTTGAATGTGTTATTTTTCTTTAAATCCAACACAAAATTTGATGTCAAATTGTTTTGAATGTAATGGGCCAAGTTTAATATAAACTAGGAATTACAACCCTAGGGGATGGACACCATTCTCTTAGGTAGGCTTGCCTCATGCTCCGAAGAGATGATTTTACATGCAACTTATGGCACGGGCCTATAGTCAGACATGGAAAGTAACTTCTCAGAAGTAAATTCCAATGCACCACTTTCAGAGAATGTTTTTGGATAATAAGGTGCATTCTAAAATAGTTTGGTTCTTAGTGATAACAGTGAACACGAAAATCTGACACTCAGCCATTGACCACTTAAGGTATGGGATTAGGTGCAGTTTGTTGTCAGCATGACTTGAAGCTAATTTATTACAAGCTCACAACCTTTAATATATCCCACCAGTAAATGTGCTTCAAGACCTTGCAATGAGTTCTCCAACATGGGATGTATCTCAAGGCAAGGTCCCTCTTTAAGGTAAACTTTAAAAATAAAGTGCAATGCTCAAAAATGTTCTTTCGCTCACCCAAGATCACCAAAAGGTGTGAGGGGAGAAAATAAAACACTTCAACTTTACCAATCAATGAATGCACAATGAACAATCCATAGCAATTTGATTCATTTTAAACACCTCGAGCGATGTTATCCCCAAAGATTTGTGAATAAACAAAACAAAGGATTTTTTAATTTGCACCAATATGAAGTGTTCAAGGCATCAAGCAATTAATATAGCAATGGTGAGAAATCACAAAGAAGCATTTGTTCATTTTTATGAGCTCCAAATGAGGTGTTTCTAAGAAAGACAATCCTTGTCCTATCTTGGTCAACAAATGTAAAAATGTGCATGTGTCAACAAAATAAAAAATGATTTCACTCTTTTTATGCACCGAAATTAAAGGTTCCTACTTATGAAAAAATTAAATGTGTTCATTTTTAGAGCCCAAAACTGAAGTGTTTTTGTTCTTTTTATGAGCATCAAACGAAAAATTCCTAACTTAGAAAGCTTAAAACTGGTTCATTTTTAACAACACTAAAAACAAGTGTGAGTTTGTGTTGTTCATTTTTAGATCACCAAAAGAAAGTTCCTAAGTTAAAAAGATTATTTTTTATTTATTTTAACAACACCAAAAACAAGTGCGAGTTTGTTGTTGTTCAATTTTAGAGCACCAAAGAAAATTCCTAAATTAATTAAAAAGTAATTCAGAAACTGGGACCGATCGTCTTCCCTACAATAAACATGTTAGAATCATTGAAATCTTGCATCAGATCCGCCAATTCCTACTTACACGTCCAAAAAACATAGCATCTGTTAGTGAAAACCTATTACAAAAGTGCAAGATTGGTGCATTTGTTCGTTAGAACAATTGCTCATAATAGAAAATACAAATGCACAGGTTTTAGACAACTGCACAGTTTTAGAAACAAATGCTCAAAACCCTATCAGACAAATGCTAACTTAAGAAATTAAAAAGGCACCAGTCTCAAACAAATGTGCCATTCCCATGAAAAATGTGCAGTTCTTCTGAAAAATGCGCAGTTTTATTGATAGACAAATGCTCAAAATTTTCGAACAGATGCTCAAGTCTTCAAAACGAGCACATGAAAATTATGATAGAAGCGTTTCTGGGACCTCCAACTTCAAAAATGGCTTAGATGAATATTAGAGAAGGGGACAAGGGTCCCACTGGGCGTGCTAGAATGTGTAAGGGGGAATGAGGACATTAGATTAATGATCCAAGAGGGACATTAGAGTAATATGACTAAGAAATCTAATCTATAGCCAAAAAGCTTAAATCTAAAATCTAAAAACTCCTACACATACAAAATTGAACTATACTAATGCAAAAATAATAAGAAACCTACTAATTATCATATGAACTAAAAGAAAAAAATATATTTTCACCATCCTGTAGCGAAGTGTATTCGCTTGATGTTGGATTGTTCTTACCATAGCGAAGCCTCCAAAGTTCGTGTGCAAAGTGTGTATGAATGCTTCTTGTGTTTGGTTGATCGAAGACAATGGATGAAGCTCTCTCAAGGATGATCTTGACAACACTTCATTGCTCAATGTATGTTGATTCTCTGATCCTTATTTGTGAGGAAAGGAGTTTGTTATATAGAACATGAGATTTGAAATGAATGATCAAGATCGTTTTGAAGAATATCCAGATCAATGGTTAGAGTGTGTTGAGAGGATTTAGACATGAGATAATTGTGCAAAGTTGATTGCACAATTTGTGTGATTGGGAAATAGATTGGCCAATCAGGAATGTGATTGATCAGTTAACAAAATAGACTGATTAGTCAACTTTGTGATGGCTTAGTTAGGAATGTGATGTTTTAGTTAACTGAATAGATTGTTTAGTTAACATAATAGATTGATTAGTTAACAAATTAGATTGCTTAGTCAACAATCCCAATTTTCTCAATTCGAAAGTGGGTGAGGAATATTAATTAATTGATTTAATTAATTAATCCTTTTTGGGGTTTGAATGTGCAAATCAAATTTGACTTTTGCAAACAAAGTTAAATTAGTTTGATTTGATTTTTGATAATTGATTTGAATAGTTTGATTGAATTCAAATTTTTGGAGGGAACTGTTTTAATTAAATTATTATTTGATAATTTAATCCACTTAGGAGAATAAGGTGATTTAGCGACATAATTAAATAATTGGTGTTATTTAATTAATCTGGACGAAATAAGGTGGGATTAGGACTTTATTAAATAAATGAGTTTTATTTAATTGGTCAAAATGATGAAATGTGAATTAATTAAATAATGTGTTTTATTTAATTAATAGAGGAATTAGGGTTTTTAGGACTTTATTAAATAAATGGAATTATTAATTTTGTTCGAAATGATGAAAAAGTGAATTAATTAAATAATGTTGTATTATTCAATTAATAGAGGAATTAGGGTTTTTGATGTCGTTTTCATGTGATGCGATGTGGTGTGATGCGAGAATGTTGCAATATGATTTTGAGCATTCTGGGATGATTCCAAGATGATGCGAGACATTATGGGATGATTTTGAACTATTTCGGGGTGATTTTGAGATGATCCGAGACGTTACAGGATGATTTCAAACTGTTTCGGGGTGATTCCAAGATGATTTGAGATGTTATGGGATGATTTTGAGTTTATATGAGATGTTACAAGATGATTTTGAGTCATTTAGAAGTGTTATAGGATGATTCTGAGTCATTTAGAAGTGTTACAAGATGATCCCAAGTCATTCTAAAGTGTTGTGGGATTATTCGAGTCATTCTGAAGTGTTACGGGATGATTCTGAGTCATTCTAAAGTGTTATGAGATGATTTTGAGTCATTCCAATGTGTTACAAGATGATTCTAAGTCATTCTGAAGTGTTACGGGACTATTTCGAGTCATTTTGAAGTGTTACAGGATGATTATGAGTTATTCCAAAGTGTTACGAGATGACTCTGAGTCATTCCAAGATGATGTGAGATGATGTTCCATATCATTTGACGTTGCTTGAGGCTATTCAATGTTGTTCAGTGTTGTTTTGATGTTGTCCAGTGCTGTTTGATGTCATTTTGTGTTGTTTGATGCTGCTCAATGTTTTTTGACGTCGTTCAGTGTTGTGTGATAGGTGTCAAGTCAATTTTACATGTCTACAAAAGGTTATTGTTTAAGAATTCCCTGTTTGGAAAGGATTAATTTAAATATGTGTTAATTTGCTTTTATGAACTTGCTTTATTTCCTAGTTTGGGATAATCCTTTGTGATTCTTGGTTGAGTCTTGAGTTGGTGAAACTTTTTTATTTGGGAGTATATATATACACTATTTTGGAATTTGAGTGGTTATATTGATTGTAGAGGGTTTAAGATTGTTTACAATCACTTGATTGTTGTTTATACTCTTCAATGGAGTCATTTATTGATGAGATTATACTTTTGATTGAGGTCATTTATTATTGAGATCATACTTTTGAATTGAAGTCATTAATTGATGAGGTCATACTTTTTGAAATGGAGTCATTTAATGTTGTGATGTTATGAGTACCCAAGTGGTTAATTAGGTTATTCCTGGGATTAGGGAGTAACCTAGTTGGTCACTTAGTTTGTGTGCATGTATGGTTAACTTGGTTATTCTTGGGGTTAGATAATCTGTGGGAAAGGGTGTAACCTAGTTAGTCAGTTTTTTATAACTTGGTTATTCCTGGGGTTAGAATAATCTATGGGAAAAGGTGTAACCTTGTTGGATAGTTTGTTATGTCAACACCTTAGATTGAATGTGTGTTATGTTTGTGAATGGTCAATACCAAATCGAGCTAAAGAGTGGGTGAACGAATGACTTGCACTTGAAGTACTGGGTGCTGAATTCTTTGGACAAAGTAGTGTAAGTAGCCACTATTTACACTATTAGTGCACTGTGATCCTTGGATGCAAACTAGAAAGGGAAATTCATACATACAGGTTGTAGCCAATGTATGATAACACTAGATTTGTAGAACACGACACCATGCTCAGGAAGGCTAGTATTATGAGGTTACCAAACCAATCTCTTCATCAAAGGGTAGGACCATATTAGTAGTTAGGTAGATGTGAAGGGACTATAGTAAGTCCATGGTTGGCGGAAAAGTGCTTGAGTGATGCTCTCCCTCATACAATTAGTGATTAGGATTTGAGGATGTAGCGCTAGTTTGGGGAGACATAGAATGTAGTGCCACTTAGTGGGGACATCTAGAAGGTATGCACCAACATGGGGACATCTAGATCATTGTATTTTGTTTGTATATCTATATCATTGAGCTCATAGAAGCTATGCATGTAATCATGTATCTCTATTCGTATTGAGAAATTATAAATGGAAAATGTTATCACGAAATTATGTAATATGGATTCGTTACTTGGAATTTAGTAATGCTTCTTTGTAATGCAATGAGAAAGTTGAAATGAGTTTGTATCAAATGTGCATTTTGTTATTCATTTAGAAAAGAAATTTTTTATTGACTAAGTGTTAGTATCATAAACTATTCAAATGTGGGTAAAACATAGTAAAATCAATGGGTAGAATAATGGGTATGTTACACATGGTATCAGAGCTACCAGGTTCAACACTAGAACCTATGAGCTTAGTACATAAGTATTACATAAAAATTGTCAATAGATAATGGATGAAAAGTTATTATGCTAAAATGACAAGGGGAAAAGAACAAGGAAAACAATAAGGAAGTCAATCTTCCTGAAAACTTGTCTAAAATTTGGGCCTTGGAAAGAGTCATCCTTGGAGTTGAAAATCCTAAACCAAAAATTCATTAAGAAACACCCTTGTATTGCGGAAGTTATATAACAGGGTTTAGTAGGAAGGTTATGGAGAAATTACCAATGAGTACCTTCACCCTACAAAATTGTTTAAATGACTCTAAGGGTGAGAAAAAAAAACAAAGTAATCCCCTCTTCTAATAGCAACCTGTAGTTGCAAAGAGTCAAGTGTTGTATGTTAAATAAGGATATTATGAGTCCATGAATATGATTTATGTATATTTGTACAAATGATTTATTGGAAAAAGAACTAATTGCTAGCATAAATTGGAAACTTCAGTCGAAGTAGAAAGTCAACATTTTGTGAATCGAAATCAACTAGAGAGGTATCTAAGAGGCAGGAAAACCTTCTAACAGTCCTAAATCTGTACAAGGTTAAAACCTTGAAAATGATAATTAGAATCAAGAGTGAAGAGTTGATACCTTAGAATAGAGGTTAGAGTACTAAATGTGTCAGAAAAAGAAATAACTCACAAAGGTGAAGACATATTTGACATATAGGGATCCTTAGGCAAGTTCATTTAACATATTTACAAATGGGGCTTTGTGGACATGGGATATTCTTCTACTATGGTTAAAAAGCTATCGATATACATGGAAAAGAGAATTGGAATGAAGTACTAGGGTATCTCTTAGCTAGAAAAACTATTGATTATTCATTAGATCTCGTTACTATGGATCCAATTGTTGATTAGAAGAAAATGATGAATCCAATTTTGGAAACAAAAAGTATATTTAAGGTAAACCATGGAGGGTAAGAAAGGCAAGTAATAGTCATTCAATTATCAAAATCCAATGAGGAAAAATCTTAAATCTTTCAATTAAATTAGAAGAAATAGAAGATTACATGAAGATCAAAGATGATCTAATATCTTGGAAACACTAAGGGGGAAAGACGGAAAGTAGATATACTCTGATAAGTACCCTATTCAACAAAGTTTAATGATGTATTTTCAGTCTGAGAGAATTTTTGACTTCTCTGTAAGTCATGGTTCAAAAAGTCTAAATCCAAAGTTTCATACTCCATGACCACAACAAGGTTGTTGAAAGTGAATGTTAAGGTATTGGAACTAATAATGAAAGATTTGGAATTTGGTCAAGAAAAGTTAGAGGATTTTGACCAATGAGAGAAATATTTACAACACAATTCTATATATATTTATATTGGAAGACCAATTTGTGATTATTATTGATACTTTGGAAAAGGATAGGAAGTATGCTTAATCATGAAAGTCAATATTATATCCTGTAGAATAGGAAAGGGAAGATTTATGTACTCATGACTTTGAGATGTTGAAAAATGTTCATGAATGGTGACTATGTATGCATTAATTGTTGGATATATTTTGGAAGATAATATCAAACCAACATGATTTAATGAGAATTGTTACTCAACTAATATAATGCTCATCAAAAGAGATAGATTGAGCTGAAATTAGGCTACGACTTTGGAAATGATTAAAGGGTGAAAGAAATCTAAGATATGGATGCCCTAAGATGAAGGAGTTATATCTCCACAATAATATCTAATCATTATTTTTCGATAATCAAATTTGGTATAAGTCCATGGAAGAGGTTTCACTAGTAGGAATGGACTATTATGAATTAGAGAAAGAACCTATGTACCAATTTTCTGGGAGATCAAGGAATGAAATGAGGTAAATTGATGTCATATTCACGATACACTGGAATGAAAATTTATTTGATTAATGTGGAACCACTATAATCTGGAAGGAAATAAAGTAAGATGTTTCAAGGTATGTAGTAGGTTGTCTAGTGATGGAACCTTCAAATTTTGCAAATTTGAAGTGCCTATGTCCTTTTAATGTGTCAATAGAGGTTAGGTCGACATATTGTTAAATCTACCCCAGAGCCCATCTTCACCGATTAAAATTTTGTAACTCAGAGGTCATCCTGCAAATCCACATGGTAGAAAGTTTTTTGGTATATCTGGTAGTACACTTGCTCAATTTTGTGCTCCCTAGATAAGTTTTGATATGCCATTTAAGCTTTTTTTACTGCGACCTAGCTAAAGGCAACCCATTTCTTGTTTTGGTCTAAAACATCTTTAGTTCCATTTTAATAAAAAATGAAGGCCATTTGATACATTATGTTAATGCATTTTGGTTGTGGCGAACATGTCTGGCAGGCCAGTTTACAAAGGAGGTACCTAAATTTTGATTGTTGGGAAAAACCTGATTTAAAACCCATTTTTTAAATAATTGATTATGACCACTCACAAAAAATCTTGGCTCTAGGGGTTCCCATTTGCGTGTAGTGAATTTCCACCATTTGGTTGACAAGCGAAATTAAATTTTCACCTTTTTCCTAATGTTTGAAATGTAAATATTTAAAATATTTTAAATACTATTCAAAGAAAATGAATGTGAATAGGTGGAGTTTTAGGGCAAATTAAATATTTTCCAAGTTGTATAAAGTTTAACTTTATAAACTTGTTTTCCCAGTAGTTTGTTGTCATTAGCAAAGCTGGTAGGGAAGCGGGGAAGGGAAGTGACGAGCTATGGGTGGAGATTAGAGTTTTTAAAAACATTTTATTAAACATTAAACATTGCAAACACCTTATTAATCTTCGTTGCCCACCAGCCGTTGTAGCTTTTGCTGTCATAGAAAATGCTCGTGGGGAAGCAGGCAAACATGGAAATGGTTTTTTCTGAGTGCCTTTTTCATTTCTCATCATATGGAAATGTTGTTTGGGGGATTTGGGAGCTGTTTGAGAGTTGGAAAATGTTTTTTTCAATGTGCAAAAATTGTTTGAAGCTTTTTCAACACCCTATCAACAAGTTTTAGCATAAATTTGTCAAGTTTTTTGCTGCTGACAACATGAGAATGGTTTGTAATTATATGCTATTTGAAGCAGCAAGATAAATGACCCAAAAATCAAATGAATGCCCTTACATCATTGATAATGGATTGTAATGCTTCTCTTATCCATAGAAATTGAAGATTAATCACGTTTTTTGTATTTGGGGCAAATTTTCAGAGTGTTTGCAAGTTCAATACAATTGTTTTTTCATCCAGGAGCTTTCCCAATCTATTCCTTATGCCTTTGGAGCATTTTTGCAACTTTTAAAGCTTCTGTAGAGTGCTAGTAACCAAAGAAGTGGCTCAAATATGACACTCACAACTTGCATCTCATTCTTCTTCAGCTGTAGGCAAAATGCACAAGCAAAAGGATTGAAAACCAATTGTTTGACAAAATGTCAAACTGTTTGCAATATGAAATGAAACCACCAGATCTCTAAAATGCATTATTAAAGGCTTGTTTGAATACCATTAGTGAAGTTAATAGTATATGAATAAAATTTTTAACTACCAGTAAGTGGTTTTTTACCCATAAGTAATTTTTTTTCACTTACAAGTGAAAATAGGGACACTAAATAGGTTTTTACAAGTAGGGTAAAAGGCTGCATGAGATTTGCAAATGTAAGAGGACAAGAAATTATCAGTTGCAAGAATGAAGAGAAAAGAGGAGGGAAAATAGTGAGCAAAAATGAATTCTCTAAATGCCAATTTGTTGCAGATCTAAAGGTTCAGTTAGTGACAAGTATCAGACAAAGATTCAATCAGAGTTTATTCTCTTCTTTATATTATAATTTATGTCTCATTTGTAGGGGTTCTAGGTTTTCTAGGTCTTGGGATATTGCAATTTTTCATAGGGTTGTCTTAGATTAGGATTTCTTAAAATTTCAGGGTTCAATGTTGTCATCCATCTTTTAATGGCAAGCAAATCAGTTTGTAACTTTTGGAAGAACCATGTCATATTGTAATGTCACTAGAATGTATGCATTATATTTTTAATCAAAACAATCAAGGATTGTGATGGTTTTTGTTGCACATTTGTTGTGATAGGTGTTTGGATTGATGACTCCTATTCAAAGAATGAGTTAAAGTGTGCTCTCAATTAAATGCTGAATATATTGTATTGCATTCAGGATCTATAAGAATTTTGCAAATGTGTCCTAAAGAGATCTCATTATTGTAAGGCAGTAATGGTTTAATGGTCATTGGTTTTGTGTTTGGGCTATTATCTAATGGGTTATTTCATTTTATCTCTATTATGGACAAGGCACTGTTCTAGTATGTTTATTTTGTGCAAACCTCAGAAGGAATCACCATTCAAAAACTTAAAGAATCTTTCCCATTTTCATGTTTAACTTATTTTTGGTTTCCTTTATCTTCATGGAGATTAAAGAACACAAGGGTTATGCTTGGGAATGATCTAGTTGTGACTCATTTGTGTATCTAAGATGAAGATTTCTCTTAATTTATTTGTTCTTAGTGTCGATTCAAGGTGCAAAGGGATTATGCCTAAATGTAATCAAATTTATAACACCCTTTATACATTTATTTGAGAACTATCCACATGCTAGAAATATGCAATGGGTTGTCTAGTGCAAGTATTATTATATGTCCAGATCTTAGAATAGGAACACCCTCTTGAGTATTATGGAGCTCAAAGTACAGAAGGTCGATTATAGCCTTGTTCATTGGCCTTTCTTGTCCTTGATATGTTGATAGTGCAAGACCTTTGTCTTTACCTCTTAATCCCTTGGTTTAGGCATTGTAATTTTCCTTAGGATTGGTGGTTGCAAGAAAAAACACCAACATCCAGTATGACAGAGAATGAAGATAGGATGTCATCACCGGTAGGACTTGTATAACCTCATGAAATTCCAAGGAGGAAGTGATAGATCATTAGAATATTTTTTTATCTTTCTATGTCGATAGAATTGGCATAATGTTATGGTGGATAGACTCACCAAGGTAACAAATTTTTTATTAGAATTTTTGATTTGTAGGATATTTGTCCTAAACAAAAAATTTGTGTAAATTAATTGTTTAATGTTTCTAAGAAGGTTATCTCTGATAGGGACACACAAGTAACGTTAAGGTTTTGTGTAAACCATGATCACCTTGTTGAAAAATTCAATTAAAATTATGCTCAACTTATTGCTTTGAGTCAACCAATCAGGAAAAAGGTATAAACCAAATCCTGGAGGATTTGTGGAATAATTGTATAAACTTAACATTGAAATTTAATCCATTGAAACATTATACAAGAAGAAGGGTTGAATTTCTATAAGCTGGGAGAAGCTAGGAAATAGGATTAACCCTAGACTAGAAATATTATCATAAATGGAAAAGTAGATCGAAATGATCAAGGAAACTTTGTTGATACAAAGCCTAAAATAAGAAGGGGTACTATTATGCTCAGAATTGATAGGTGTCTAAGGGTAGTATGATGCTTGAGATGGACAATAGTCAAGGATCAATACTATTATATTTAAGGTAAATATTAGTGTTAGTGATGGATGGTCTTGACTTCTGAGTCATCTGATGGTGTAAAAACCAAAGGGAAGGATGAGACCCATGGTGTAGTGTGAAATGCACCAAAATTCCTTTTCTATTTGGGTTACATTAAGGATAATTATGTTAGCCAAGGGGAAAATATTTTTCCAATCACGATGGTATAGGTGTCATAATTTTTTACTAATATAATTAAGATGTATAGTTCTTTGGAGAGAAAGTATGCTTGAAGCACACAAGTTCTTTTGAAGTGTTAGAAGAGTCACTTAGTGCAAGGTATAGGAAGGACGAGATTGCAAAGGATCATGCTATGAGAGAAGATTATTTGGATATTTACTTATTTATTACATGACCTGAAAATTGAAAGTGAAACCTTTATTTGACTTTATCTGTATGTTTTGGTACTTTAAATCACCGAGGATAATGATTCATAAGGGGGGTAGTATGTTACACCATGTTTCTCAGTTACTAGGTTATTTTTACGCTCATGAGTAAATATGATGATAAATGTAAATCATTACCTTAATATGTTTAATAGGTGAATGAAATACTGAAATATGCATTAAGATATTATTGATTTTGAAGGAATGATTATGTTTTATACTGATGGAAAATGAAATGAATGAATATGTATTGCAATGGGAATAATTCAATGCTTTGATGATACAAATTATTTATGATGCAAATGAATTTCATGTGAATGAATAACTACCTTTGTGGCGCATTAAGTTGGATGCAGGAAGGAGTGAAGCCTCAGGTAAGAGAGGGGGAGTATCACTCAGGAGAAGAACTTGGTTTGGTAACCCTAATATGCCTATTTGAGCTATCACATACTCACTCCCTAATGGGCAAGATCATTGATGTCACAACTTGCATCATTTAATCAATTATCTATCGAACTGGGTGTGTCTTAGAGCTATATGCAATAAGGATAGTTGTCATAGATTCTTTGGGGGGGTTCTACACTGTAAAAAGTGACTTCAGGTATCGATTTCTCCTTCAGGAGCTCTTAGGAGCTCTCATGAGCTCTTATGTAATGACTGATTCTTAAGGTTTAATCCTATCTTATTTTCTAAATTAAAGTTTTGTTGACTTATTTATGACTTTATTGAGATTGATCTAGACCAATTCATGGAGGAGACTAAGAATTACTTTAATCCTTAATCTAAAATACAAAATCCAAATTAATTCTATTTTGCTTTAAAAAGAAACCTATAATTAATTGCTGGAAATTGAATACCATTTTAAAAACATAAATGAATTGCGAGGAAATAATAATTATTCTAGAAAACATAAATACTAATCTCCATGAACAGATTCTCAACAAACTCCAACTTCATCTTTCCATAAATTCTTGTCATTGCTTCTAATTAAACTTTAATCAATCTATACCAAACTTAATTAATTCGAACATCATCTAAATCTGATTAATCTGATAAATCTTATAATGATTCTATCAACTTAATCTAACCACAATGAACTTAAAATTTAAGAGTGGTTTGAGAAAAAGTAATTATCCAGACTGAACATTCACTACGCTAAAAATGATTCAACAATTTTAACATTCTAGAATAAACATCTACTTTTGATTTAATACTAATGAATCTAAAATAATATAACTCGGTAAAAATACTAACACAAGATTGATCCCAAAGGTTGAGTGGGCCCTGCTCTTCCTTAGGTAATATCCCTTAATGCAGTGATTGATTTAACTTCTTGCTTTCATAACCATTGATCAAAAGTATGACACAAAACAAAGTATTGCCATTTGAAATTATAGTCTTCTGATTGAAAAATTATCTAACTCCTAAATAAAATCGAAACATGGATATTTATAATAATATCCTTATTAGATTTCTAACATGGTGTTAACTACCAAGACTTAAGGCGACCGAACTAAAGATTAAAACAAAACTAAAACAAAACTGAAACAAGACTAAAATAGGACATAGAGAAATATGCTAGATTTGGCACTGGAAGTAAAAGTTCCATAACCGACTACAAAGAAGTTAATTTGGACTTAGGTGATTCATCCTCCAGCAAGGCCCATCTATGGGGTGATCATTTCCATTGATTAAACAAAGAGTTTAACCACATCATCAATCTTTAAAATACCCTGTTCAAAACCCTTAAGAAAAGGATGAAAATTATGGTAGTAAAAGATCAACGTAGCATAATTATCTCATTATCATTATCTTAAAGTAGCACATTTAACACAAACCATTAATTCAAATATATCTACTAATTTAGCTAAACATAAAGCAAAATATGTAAATATGTTAATCTATAATCTATCGCCAGTCATGTCAATTAACAAAAATAACAAGTCTTTTAAACATAAAATGATTTAAATGAAGGTATTCTGAGTCTCTCATAATTTTCTTCCCTACTTGTTCTGGACCATGTCCTCATGGTTCCTCATCAAGAATTATGGCAACCTCCTTTTCCTTATTTAGTGCCTCCATCCAAATGCAGCAATTGAACACTCCTTCCCTGTACTGGCTTGGCAATCTGTCATTGAGTGCAAAGCCATGGTTTTGTCTTAGATAATCAAACCATGGTCTTATCACTCCATCATGTATATTGGCTGGTTCTTTGAGCTTTGGTGCAGGCATAATGATAATTGGCATTCTGAATCTCATGCCAACCCAAAATTCTCTTTGTTGTGTAATCAAAGTGATCACCTACCTGACTCTTATCAAACTCCATATGATATTATTCAAACTTATTGGTTCTCTTCTTCTGAATGACTCAGGAATGAGTTGATATCTTTCCTCACAGGATTGTATTGCTAATGGTGGAAGTGCCGCCTCTATTTTGGAATGCAGAAATACTATCAAGCAAGTTTGAGACATAAAGAGGATTAACTTGATTGAGCCTTACTATTGATCGTACTGCATTGATATATTTTTCTGCCTGAGGCATTTTGCGCCTCATTGATAAACCATACCTTCTCTGAGCCTCCTTATATTTGTCCATTCTACTTGACCATTCTATTTGATGTTGCATTAAAGAGACAAATGATTTGATTTGCAACTCCCCAACATAAATATTTAACCTAGAGTCATCATTATCTCCCATTAAAAATCCATGCTGGAAAAAATCACACATTTGATTTTGAATGTTAGGGTGGCTATTAAAGTAATCCTGCAAAAAATCTCTATCATTGTAATAATCCAGGATTCTCCCTAAGATTAATTGATTCAAATTCCATTCTAGAAACCTTTCTCTAAGAAACAAGGCATACACCCCAGCTGGTCTTCTCATGGAAAGCATCACAAAACTTATTTATGCAACTTTCTCAAGTCTTCTTTCCATCTCATCTTTTTATTTTTCTAACTTTTGTACTTGCTCTTTCAACATTTTATTTTCTTCTTTAAATTTCAAGGTTGTCAAGGAGAGATATCTCGGCTGTGCTATATAAGTAGAGGCTTCTTGTGAGTAAAACCACACAAATTGTTGTTTTAATTGCTCCTCCTTTAGCTATAATTCTTCTTTTAATTTTGAAATTTCTTCAGCATTTTCTAATGCATGTACACTAGCTTGTTGTAGGGCATCCTCAGTCCTATTCAATTTCTCTCTATAGCTTGTTTCATTTTGCTCAATTTATTTTTTCATTTCCTGTGTTTTGCTGAGGGATTGTTGCAATTCTTCTTCCTTTCTTCTCAATGTCTCTTCAAGGAATTGCATGTTTTTCCTTTCTTGCTCTAATTCAACTTCTAATCAAGATAATTTCATAGTCCTTAACAATTCCTTAGTTTCTAATTCCTCTTCATTCAAATTTTCATCTGTTTCTTCTTCTTCAATCAATTTTTCATGGGTTTCTTCTTCTTCAATCATTTTCTTTTCTCATAATGCAGAGAAGGTGCAAGGGATCTCTTGGTCTCCTCTTGTTCAAATTCCTTAGGTGCTTCTTGTTCTTTAGATTGTGCCTGAGACTCTTCAGTAGAGTCATGGACTTCAAAAATAGGGGTTCTTTTAGGAGTCGGTATTGGGCCTTTAGGGGGACTTTCAGGTTGTTCAGGAGAATGTACTGGTGTACGGGTTTCCTCATGGCCTGCTACAACTTCTTTTGGGATTTTTGAAACAGGGGTTGAATTATAGATGTCTCTTCAGGGGTGGACACAACGGTTTCAGCATGGACAAGGCTTTCTTCTTGTATTTCTTGCTTTCTCTTTTTGGAGCTAGTACGACCTACTCTAGAGGATTCTTGTAATTGTATTTTTCGCCTTTTCTTGGAAGATTCTCCTCTCTCAATTCTTGAATTTTTGGGTTTCCCTTTTTGCTTTCCTATGGGTGCAAATGAAAATTCCAACCAACCCTGTTTCCCTGATTCTTTCTTTAGGAAGTGGTGTTTAATTATCAAATGAATCAACCCTTGGTATTTTATGGACAATTCCCCTCTAGACTTTACCCTTAAAACCATGGAAGCAATTTGTTGGAAAAAAAATGCTAGATTTATTTTAGCAGAGGGTTTTGTCTGTCCATACCTTAAATGTATCAAAAGCCGCATTCTTGGTCCTAGTATAGTACCGTACTACCCTTCATAGGTGAAAAAATTCATAAGCCATGTTGCAACAGTCCTCCAAAGCTCATCCAAATTTTGGTGAGCAATCTCGCATTGATCTCCCTTATGCATCAGAATTTCCGACCTTCTTTCGGGTTCTTGGTGAAATGCTGCCACCAATTTCTCAAATTTGACTCGACCTTTGTCAACTGGTTTTCCTTCAGCTGGAACTCTAGAAATTTCACTGATTATTTCTAAGGTGACCTCTATAATCTCTCCCCTTACTCTGGTGACATTCACGCAAAAATTTCTCACAAATTCCTCAACCATTTTTGGCTGGAAACCTTCATATTGTATTATGAAATTCAGCCATCCAGCTTCTCCTAACAATCTTTTGGTTTCTGAATCAAGAGTGAAGTTTTTTGGCTCAACATTTCTCTTGTACCGCATCTTTTTCTGTTAGTAATGGCAGACTTCAACAATGGTGGACTGAATTAATTGACAAAAATGCAAAATGATTTTTCCTTGATATCAGAGCAACCAATTCAAAAATGACATGATGTGCCATTAACTTCCTGCATTAATTTCTTTTAGTACTTCAGATGATTCACATGCCACTACATGATGTTTTCAATTTAATTCAAAAAGTTGATAGTGTCTTTTACACATGTCAATATGAACTTGGGAAGATTTTTGAAAAGATAGGAAAATCATGACAAGATATGTTATTATTACTAACATCAATCAATGTCACATCATTCCTTACATTTATTACTCCATCGCTTTCCTTTTTTTGAAGAAGTCATTTATTATCATCATTAATAACAATATGGCGGAGATGTCTAGATTCATAAATATTTACCTATTTTAAATTAGTCTAACTACCTTAGAAAATAATATTCGAAAATAATATTTATATTAAATGCACACCCTAATTTATTTCGAGCCTTTAGGAGCTTTCAAGAGTACTTCACGAGCCTTTGAGCAAGACGGAGTTTCCGAGTCTTCAGGAGCTTTTAGGAGCACTTCAGGAGCTTTTAGGAGCACTTCAGGAGCCTTTGGGATCACTTCAGGAGCCTTCAAGCAAAACAAAGTCTTCAAAGTCTTTAGGAACCTTTAGGAACATTTTAGGAGCCTTTAAGAGCCTTCAAAAGTATTTCAAAAGTCAAACTTAGACCGCCATTTCTGGTTTTCAGTCATCAATTTTTTTTTTTCAAAAGCAAACCGCCATTTGCTAGTTTTCAATTTACTTCCTTTTTCTCAAGGTAAACCACCATTTCTAGTTTTCAATTTACCTTGTTTATTCATGCCTTCCTCAAAGGTTTAGATACCTTCTCTCATGGAAGAAATATCTTCCATGAGAAAATGTTCAATTTTGTGTTGTAGATTATCTAAAAATTCCTCTTTTGATGCAGACTTATGATATGTTTCCAGTAAATGACCATTAACTAGCATTGATTTCTTTTCTCCATCAATTGGTACCAATTGCAAAACTCCATTTTCAAATACCTGATCTATCTCATAGGGTCCTAACCATCTTGTATGGAACTTCCCTTTAAAATTTTAAAATTTGGAGTCAAATAACAATGCCCAATCTCCTTCTTTGAATTGTCTTGACACAATATGTTTATTGTGCTATTATTTCCTTTGCTTATAAATTACCTTTGTATGCTGAAGTGCCTCCATTATTATTTCATCAAGTCTGTTAAGCTGCAAAATTCTACTTTTCTCTGATTCTTGTAAGTCAATCCCAACTTCTATTGCAGTTTTCAGTGTCCTTAATTCAAATTCTATTGGCATAACTAGTTTCTTTCCATACACTAGTTCATAAGGAGAGAATCTAGTTGTTGTTTTACATGTGGTATTATATGCTCATACTGCCTCATCCAATCTCTCTACCCAGTCTGTTTTCCTCAGAGAAACAATTTTTGTCAATATGTTCTCCAACTCTCGGTTAGTGAATTTAACTTGTCCATTCGCCTGAGGGTGATATGGCGAAGATTTCCTATGGGTCATCTAGTATTTCTATAAAAAGGCTTCCATCATTACTGATTCAAATTGTGGCCCTTGGTCTGAATTTTTTTCTCTTGGTGCAAAGAATCGCTGAAGGATTTGTTTATACAAAAAATCTGCAACTTTATCCTCTCTTGTTGCTGGTAATGCCTTCACCTCAACCCATTTTATTGCATAATCAGTACAAACAAGTATATAATGCTTTCCTTTAGAGGGTGGATCAACCGGTCCTACAAAATCTATTCCCCATTTTTCAAATGGTTCCATAGCTATTTGTGGCTGATATGGGATCTCCATTGTTGGGGTGGGTCTTCCCATCTGTTGACATTCATCACAGTGCTTCACAAAGAATGCAACATCCTTTGTCATTGATGGCCAAAAGTAGCCGACTCCTAAGATCTTATGAACTATTCTTACAACTGAATAGTATCCTCCTTCAGGCTCATGATGATAGGCGTGTACTACATCATAGACATCTAACTTGGCTACACACCTATGAAGAACATGGTCAGGGCATAATTTAAATAAAAGACCATTAATCCACTGAAATCTATAACTTTCACGAATCAACCTCTTTTTTTGTTTATGACTGAAGTGATTTAGGCACTTCCCTGTTACAAGGTAGTTTTCCAGATCAAAAAACTATGGTGGATGAATTGATATTATAAATAAATGTTCATTTGGAAACTTGTCATCCAATGGTTCTTGATCATCTTGCAGTACAATTCTGGAAAGAAAGTCAACAACAACATTATCTTTTCCAGGCTTATCTATGATAGTAACATCAAATTCCTGCAACAATAGTAACCATCGAATAATGCGTCCACCAACTACAACCTTGTTCATCAAATATCTAATTGCAACATGGTTTGTATGTACATAAACTTTGTAACCTGTAATATAATGCCTAAATTTGTTTATTGCATATACTACAACTAAAAATTCCTTTTCTGTTGTTGTATAATTTCTTTCAACAGGATTTAAATTTTTACTAACATAGTAAATTGCATGCATGGCATCATTGTCATCTTTTTGTCCTAACACTTGTCCAATGGCTAGGTTGGATGCATCAACATGTATGTGGAATGGTTCTCCCCAAATAGGTCCTTTAATGATAGGAGAAGTTGTTAAAGCTATTTTGATTGTCTCAAAATATTTTTGACAATCTTCAGTCCATATAAACTCCTCTTCTTTCTTGAGAAAGATAAATAGTGGTGATGCAATTTTGCTAAATCCTTTTATAAATCTTCTATAATACCCTACGTGGCCAAGAATACTTTGAACTCCTATTTGGTTTTTAGGGATCTCAATGTTCTGTATGATCTCAACTTTCTTGGGATCAACCTTGATCCCCTCTTTTGAGATGTGATGTCCCAGAACAATGCCTTTTGTCATCATAATGGAACTTTTTTCATGATTGAGTGATAATCTATGATCCTTACATCATTGTAAGACCTTTTCTAAGTTTTTCTATGCCTCATCAAATGTTTTGGCATGGACTATGAAGTCATCCATATAAATTTCAACACAGGAAGTGGTGAAGTCTGCAAATATAGCAAGCACTGCTCTTTGAAATATGGCTGGCGCATTACATAGTCCAAATGGTAAGATTGTATATGCGTATGTGCCCCAAGGAAAAGTAAAGGTAGTTTTTTCTTGGTCTTCAGGGGCCACTTGGATCTGGTTATACCCACTGAAGCCATCAAGAAAAGAGAAGTAGTTGCTGCCTGCTAGGTTATCTAGTACTTGGTCAATGAATGGCAATGAGAAATGGTCTTTGTTTGTGGCTTTATTCAATTCTCAATAATCTATGCACACACGCCATTTACCATTATTTTTTGAAACAATTACTAGGGGAGAAACCCATTGACTATCATAAATTGGGTATATGAACCCTACTTTGAGCAACTTCTCTATTTCCTTTTTTACAATTTCATGAAGAACATGATTGATATGCCTCTGTCCTTGTCTGATTGGTCTTACATCATCTGTGTAAATGTGATGACTACAAATTGAAGGATGAATCCCTCTCATATCTATATATTCCTAGGCAAATGCTTCAGTGTGTTTTTGCAAAGTGTCCTTCAATTCTTTCTCTTGCATTGGGGATACAAATGGATTGATATTGAGAGGTTTATCTCCAGCTACTGTAATCTCCTTAGTGTCTATTTTGGAATCTGTCAATTTTTCAACAAGAGTATTCAAAGGACAAGAGTGTTGTTCATGTAATGTTGTTTGAAAGTTTCCTTTTTCCATTTCTGAAGTTAACTCTTGTTCTTTGCATTCTTGAACATGTTCACTTATAGTAACCATGGCTAATTATACAATACCATCACCTTTTGATTCTAAATTTTCATCTACCCAAAGTTGAGTATTTGGTTGAATGGATGGCTATGCCAGTGGATAGAGTGACAATTATTTTTGTTTTTGGCCATTTGATATGATCATGCTGCCAGATCTACAATCTATTAAAGCAACAACCATAGCCAACCATGGTCTTCCTAAGATGATTGGATATCCAAAATCTTTCTTTCTGGATTTAAGAACCAAAAAGTCAATTGGATAATCCCATGTGTTTATGGAAACCATGATCTCTTCTATAATACCTTGTGGTTTTGTAGTAGACTAGTTAGCTAACTATAAAACAATTATTGTTGGTTGAATAGTTGTCATCCCTAGCATTTCTACTATATCAAATGTGATAACGTTTATGTTAGCTCCTAAATCAATTAGAACATTTGATATTTCAATTCCATTAATACTCAGCGTTATTACAAGGCTACAAGGATCATTATATTTCTCTAGAAGTAGTCTTCCCGATAACACATCAGTAAGTTTTGTCACTACTTGAATTGTGGAAGGTAGTTTATTTTTCCTTCCCAATATTTTCATGCAAAGGGATTTAACCAGCTGGTTTATCTCAGGTATATCTTTGATATCCTATAATAGTGGTATTTCAATGTTAATCTTTTTCAACTCTCTAAGAAGTTGAGAATCAACTACATTCATGTAACTAGGTGGAGGGATTTCAAGAGTGATTTTCTCTTCCTTTAATCTCTCAGGGTAGGGAGCCTGATTGGTAGTTTGTTCTTTCTCCAAGTTTTTTTTTTTAGTTCGTTTGTCATTTCTTTCCTCTCCTTGTAGTTTCTCTACTGGTGTAGTTTGGAAAGTGCGATATCTCAATTGTATGTTATTAGCATCAATAACATTCAGATTAGGGGGATTTGTATCAGTACATGTGTTTTTTGGATTCACAACTAGTTGAGCTAGTAATTGAGGTTGGTTCACCTGATCATTAGGAGGATTAGGGGCATTGATTGCTAGAGATGTTTGTCCCCAGGGGCATTTTTGTCCTTGATTTTGCCATGGTTGGAATTGGTTTTGATTTTTTTGCCATGAGGACTGATTTGCTTGCCATTGTGGCTACTGGTTAGCTTTCCATTGTGGCTGATTCCATTGGGGATTCATCCATTTAGGTTGACCCCAATAAGTAGGTGGTTGTGGTTGATATTGAGGGGTCAATTGGTTCTGGTTTTTCCAGGGGTTTTGATTCTAGTTAGACATGGAACCATATTGTCTCTGATTATCATTGTACCTTGGGGGTTTTGAGGCCTTTGACCAACATAATTTAGCTCCTCTTCGACGACTGGTGGTTTCTTAAGATTGCTTTTAATCCCAACTAGAAGGTTACATGAACTTGATGAGTGGGGTTTCTCACAAATCTCATAGATATCAACTTGGTTTAGTGGACATTCTCTTAAAAGGTGTTTTCCCCTACACTTGGAGCAATAAATAGACAATGGTTCAATGCTCTTTTTTTATCTCCTTGCATGTTGAAATAAAGGAGTAAATCGGTCTTCATGTTTGCTAATTCTTCCATTACTTCAGACACATCAATGGTATGAGCCTTGTTTCTTCTGGAGTTTCTAGTCCTACCCTTGTTCTAGAGTAGTTTTGACATACCTCAACAATTTCGTCTAATGATAGTTTCTTAATGTCTCCCTTTCCCATCAGATTCAATGACTCCTTGGACTCGTCATCAATTCCTCTAAAGAAAATTGTCTTGCTAATTTCATTATACAACACATTGGTACACCTCTTATGCACGAATTGGAACCTATCAGCATAGTCTTCAAAAATTTTGTCCTCCAATTACCTCATTTAAAACAATTTTTCCTTCCTATCCCTTACTCGATAGTAATCTTGGTATTTGTCTAAGAAATTCGTTTACATTTGCTGCCAAGTTCTTATTGTTCTCGCTCCTAAACCCATGAACCATCGTAAATCTGATTCTTTCAAAGTAGAAGGAAACAACTTCAACTTCTGATTATTAGTTGCATAATCATAGGTTTGGCATAAAAGTTTGAACTGAAACAAGAATTGATCAGGGTCTTCTGAAGTTTTTCCTCTAAAGGTAGTTAAAACCGAGGGTGAAATATTTTTCATTGGAGGTTCATCAAGTTGTCTTTCAAGGTTTATAGGATTTGAAAAGGTCCTATTTGTTGGGGGTCATACTGGTTGGTCACCCATTTCTTCTTCTTGAAATGGATCTCTGTTGTCTTCTTGATTTTTAATTGGGTTTTCTTGATTAATTTCTTGATTTTCGATCAAGTATTTTTGGATGTCTTGTTCTTGATCAAAATCAATGATCCTTCGAAAATCAATATTGCATGGAAGAAACCTTCCTAGTTGATCTCTATTTCATATCATCCATAATTCAGATCTCTTCCTTATCAACACTAAGGCTACTCACTTAAATAGCCAGATCTTTTATTCCCCGACAAGGATGACAAAAATGATGGGCAAGATCGTTGATGTCACAACTTGCATCATTTAATCAATTATTTATTGAACCGGGTGTGTCTCAGAGTTATATGCGATAAGGATAGTTTTCATAGATTCTTTGGGGGGGTTATGCACTGTAAACAGTGACTTCAGGTATCGATTTCTCCTTCAGGAGCTTTCAGGAGCTCTCAGGAGCTCTTTTGTAACGACTGATTCCTAAGGTTTAATCCTATCTTATTTTCTAAATTAAAGTTTTGTTGACTTATTTATGACTTTATTGAGATTTATCTAGACCAATTCATGGAGGATAATAAAAATTACTTTAATCCTTAATATGAAATACATAACCTAAATTAATTCTATTTTGCTTTAAAAAGAAACCTATAATTAATTGTTGGAAATTAAATACTATTTTAAGAACATAAATGAATTGTGAAGAAATGATAATTATTCTAGAAAACATAAATAATAATCTCCATGAACAGATTCTCAACAAACTCCAACTTCATCTTTCCATAAGTTCTTGTCATTGCTTCTAATTAAACTTTAATAAATCTATACCAAACTTAATTAATTTGAACATCATCGAAATCTGATTAATCTGATAAATCTGTAACAACTTAATCTAACCGAAAATGAACTTAAAATTTAAGAGTGATTTGAGAAAAAGTAATTATCCAGACTGAACATTCACTACACTGAAAATGATTTAACAATTTTAACATTCCATAATTAACATCTACTTCTGATTTAATACTAATGAATCTAAAATAACTTAACTCAGTAAAAATACTAACACAAGATCAATCCCAAAGGTTGAACGGGCCCTGCTCTTCCTCAGGTAAGATCCCTTAACATAATGATTGATTTAACTTCTTGCTTTCATTCCCATTGATCAAAAGTATGATGCATAATAGAGTATTGCCATTTGAAATTACAGTCTTATGATTGAAAAATTATCTAACTCCTAAATAAAATTGAAACATGGATATTTATAATAATATCCTTATTAGAATTCTAACATGGCGTTAACTGCCAAGACTTAAGGTGGCCAAACTAAAGATTAAAACAAACTAAAATAGAACTGAAGCATGACTAAAATAGGACATAGATAAATATGCCAGATTTGGCGCTAGAAGTAAAAGTCAATTTGGACTTAAGTGATACATCCTCCAGTAGGGCCCATCTATGGCGTGATCATTTCCATTGATTAAAAAAAGAGTTTAACCACATCATCAATCTTTAAAATACTCTATTCAAAACCCTTAAGAAAAGGATGACAATTATGGTAGTAAAAGATCAACGTAGCATAATTATCTCATTATCATTATCTTAAAGTAGCACATTTAACACAAACCATTACTTCAAATATATCTACCAATTTAGCTAAACATAAAACAAAATATGTAAATATGTTAATCTATAATCTACCGCCAGTCATGTCAATTAACAAAAATAACAAGTATTTTAAACATAAAATGATTTAAATGAAGGTATTCTAAGTCTCTCATCACTCCCTAGTTTGGTCAAATTAAGTCTAGTTAGTTCGTGAATTGGGTAAGTAATCCTTCATCATAGTTGGGGGTGATTTGAATGGTTTTGGTTTAAGTCCTTGAATTCTTGATTGTTTATTTGGTTAGAATTAAAGTGACCGAATCTTTGTACTAGGTATATTCTCTTCTTCATGTATTTGATATATATGTTGATCGATACATATATACATTAAATAAATATATGTATATATGTATGTACGTGATAACACATTCATATGATCATATATGCGTATATGCACACATAGGTAAAAATACTTACATATAACACATACACAGACATGACATATACATGGGAAAATTGATTGGCTAAATATATATATATATATATGTATGTATACTTAGTGTATATATATCGATATATATGTATGTATACTTTGTATATATACTTATCGATATATATATATATGTATGTATGTATACTTAGTATATATATACTTATCGATATATATGTGTGCTTGTGTGTGTGTGACTATTATTATTAAATATTAAATAATGTTATATTTGAATATATTAATATTTAAGTATATATACATGTATTTGATAATACATACATAAATATTTATATATTAATATACATAATATTTGATATATATGTATGTGATTGGTAATAATGATTTTATATATATATATATATATATATGTAAATCGTTATATAAATATTTTAAAAAGTATTTTGGAATGTTTTAAAGAGAATTTAGACACACTATAATGTGTAACAATTATGGTTTGCTTGTTTAAAACATTTGGTCATATGTCGCATATATAAGCAAATATTTTATTGCTAAGAAGCTTGTATTGAAGCCAACAATATAATAAATATATGTTGTGCTTAAATGTAGTGTTTAAAAGAGGAATAAAATCCAACATTCTGATGGAAATGAGCAACGCATAGAATGGACATATTAGGGAGTAAAAGGTAACACATATAATGTGCTTAAGAGAGTGAGTTAAGGCATAACACATAGTTTGAGGTGTATTGTATGCAAGTGAGTAATAGTAATTGGAGTTTGTAAAAGCAACATTGCTTATATATTAAAGATGTTATTTCAAACCCACACACCATGTTGATAAGTAAATAGGCTACGCCATGATGGGAGAATAAGTCTTAATGCATATAATAACGCATGAAGTATTATGTATGGAATCATTTACAAAGAAAATTATGGTATTCATTACGTTGCTAACTTTGTCAAACCAACACATAGCTTTTGACAGCATGAGACTTGATCTTTTGCACGAGCTGGCTGAGGTAGTCAACTTATATTGTAATAGGGAAACCTGTAGGCTGCATTTCTAAGTTTAATTCAGTGTTGTCAACAAGTTAAGAGTGACTCATCTTCAACAAAGAAGTTGGATTGTATATGAGTTTGCAAGCTAGTATTTTAAGAACCACATCTCACTCCATAAGCCTAGTCAATGCATTTGGAATAAGAAGGTAGTAGATTTAATAGCTTAATTGTAGCATTAAGATGCTCAAAATTTTGTATAAATACGGCCATTCTCTCCACCTTTGGTTACACTTTTCCAATCTAATTTCTTCACTCATTGTTCTGCTATAGTTTGCTGTGCAATAATATTTTAGAGAGCTTTTGAGAGAACGAGAGTTGCGAATTTGCAATTGTTGAGAGTATTTGTGAGAGGCTAGAGTTTGGAGAGAGGTTGAACTTGGAAGTTGTAGCAAACAGGCTTATAGAATTTGAGCTAGGGAGGAAGTAATATTAGTTAGAGCTTTTAATACGGACACACTGATTTATATTCCTTTATTACTTTATTATTGAAAGGTTATTGTTTATGAATTCCTTTTTGGAAATAATTGATTTAAATATGTATTAAGTTGCTTTTATGAACTTGGTTTATTTCCTAGTTTGGGATAATCTTGTGTGATTCTTGGTCAAGTCTTAAATTGGTGAAACCCTTTTATTTGGGAATACATATATACACTACTTTGGAATTTGAGTGGTTATATTGAATGTAGAGGGTTTAAGATTGTTTACAATCACTTGATTGTTTATACTCTTGAATGGAGTAATTTATTGATGCTATTATACTTTTTATTGAGGTCATTTTTTATTGAGATCATAATTTTAAATTGAAGTCATTTATTGATGAGATCATACTTTTTGAAATGGAGTCATTTAATGTTGTGACGTTATGAGTACCCGGGTGGTTAATTAGGTAATTCTTCAGATTAGATAATTCATGGGAAAGGGAGTAACCTAGTTGGTCACTTAGTACATGTGCATGTATGGTTAACTTGGATATTCTCAGGGCTAGATAATCCATGGGAAATGGTGTAACCTAGTTAGTCAGATTGTTATAACTTGGTTATTCTCGGGGTTAAAATAATCCATGGGAAAGGGTGTAACCTTGTTGGACAGTTTGTTATGTCAACACCTTAGATTGAATGTGTGTTATGTTTGTGAATGGTCAATACCAAATAAAGCTAAAGAGTGGGTAAACAAATGACTTACACTCGAAGTATTGGGTGTTGAATTATTTAGCCAAAGTAGTGTAAGTAGCCATTGTTTATACTATCAGTTCATTGTGATTCAAGGATGCAAACTAGGTAGGGAAAATCATACATGTAGGTTGTAGCCAATGTATGGTAGCTCTAGATTTATAGGACACAACGCCATGCTCAAGAAGGCTAGTATTATGAGGTTACCAAACCAATCTCTTCGTCAAAGGGTATGGCCATCTTACCAGTTAGGTAGATGTGCGAGGGACTACAATAAGTCTGTGGCTGGCGAAAAAGCACTTGAGTGATGCTCTCGCTCATACAATTGGTGGCCAAGATTTGAGGATGTAGCACCAGTTTGGGGACACCTAGAATGTAGCGCCACTTAATGGGGACATTTAGGAGGTATGCACCAACATTGGAGACATCTAGATCATTATATTATGTTTGTATAAATATATCATTGAGCTCATGGAAGCTATGTATGTAATCATGTATCTCTATTCGTATTGAGAAATTGTAAATGGAAAATTTTATCATGAAATTATGTAATATAAATTTGTTAATTGGAATTTAGTAATATTTATTTGTAATGAAATGAGTAAGTTGAAATAAGTTTGTACCAAATGTGCATTTTTTTATTCGTTTAGAAAAGAATATTTTTATTGACTAAGTGTTAGTAACATAAACTATTCACATGTGGGTAAAACATAGTAAAATCATTGGGTAGAACAATGGGCATGTTACATTCTTCTTCTACATTATCATCTTGCACATCATCTGAACTCCCTTAACCCTCTTCTTCTTCTCCATCCTCTAATCCATTTGGTTGTTCTTCCACATTTGGATCTTCCTACTTTTCAATCTTTGTCTCAAAGTGCATGTTTTTATCTTATCTTTCTCATTTGGTTGTTCTTCACTTGAGTAAGCTCTAAACTCCCGAAAAATCACATCTATAGAAAAAATTGTTTTACAGGTTAGTGGATTCCAAAGCTTACAACCTTTTACATTCTCACTATAACCAACAAAGATGAATTTTCATGCTTTTGGATCTAATTTAGAATGCTTCTCTTGAGGCACATGAACAAAATCCTCACAACCAAAAACCCTTAAATGTGAAACAGAAGGATTTATACCTATCCACAATACATAAGGAGTTTTATCAATAAGAGTTGAACAAGGATATCTATTAACCAAATAGCATGCAGTACTTACAACTTCTACCCAAAAGCATCTATCAAGCTTAGCACCACTCAACATTCTCCTAGTGCTTTCCATCAAGGTTTTGTTCATTCTTTCTTCTACCCCATTTTGTTAAGGTGTATAAGGAGTAGTGTTTTGTCGAATAATACCTACATTCTTATAAAACTCATCAAATTCCCTAGAAAAATATTCACCCCCATTGTCAGATCTCAACACCCTTATCTTAAATTTGTTTGCTTCTCAACTAAGGCTTTAACTTCCTTAAACTTAGTGAAAATCTCAGATTTTGCATGCATAAATTAAATCCAGGTGTATCTTGACACATCGTCAATGAAAGTAATATAATAATGAGATTTTCTAAAAGATTCAACATCCACTGGTCCAAACACATCTGAATGAATGATCTTTAATAATCTCTTAGCTTTATTAGTCCCATTAAGAAATGATGATATATTCTTTTTACCAAATACACAATTCTCACAAAATCATTTTTACTAATAGAATAATTATAAATATCATCAACCAAATTTTTATTCAAAATAGTCTTAAGACCCTTTTCACTTATGTGACCCAATCTATGGTGCAACAACATACATGCATTTTCAGTACCAATTACATGCAGAGTTACAAAAAGTGGAAGCATTAAGCCTAAACAAAGTCTCAATCCAAGATCCTTTAGCTATCACCAAACTCCCTCTTACCAACTTGCAACCAAAATTTTCAAATGTCACATGCATTCTAGAACCATTCAACTTGGATACTAAAATTAAATTTCTCGTAAGTCCTAAAATATGTAAAACATGATCAAGGGTTTTAACCCTCTCATCTCTAAAACACAACTTTACCTTTCCCTTACCAACAATCTTCTTCGTATTTTTATCACCAAGGAAAAAATATCCCCCATCATAAGTTGAATATGAGGTAAACCACTCCTTGTGAGGAGTTATATTGTAGGAGAAAATTGAATCAATAAGCCAAGCATCATCACTAATAGTGTTAGCAAAAATAAACAAAGTATCAAAATCACCATCTTCTGAGGACTTTTTTGTGGAAGTATCTGAACTCTTTTTCTTGTTTCTACACTCCTTCTTCACATGCCCTCTCTTACCATAATTCTAACACGTTGATCTTCTCGAGGTTTTAGAACATCCTTTAGACTTGTCTCTCTTTTTTTCCCCTTGAGGCCCTCCTTTTTCTTTGGACCTTCCTCAAACATGCAAGGCATCTTGGGAGCATGTATTCATGGAATTTCTCCTCAACTCTTCTAAAAGAAGATTGTAATGAGATTTCCCACCTTTAGTTATATACCACCACCACTTATGACAATAATTAGATTTTCCCAAGATTCAAGTAAAGAAAAAAACAACAAAATGCATTTATCTTCCTCTTCTTTCTTAACAACTAAAGATGCAAGTTGACTTATAATCATATCAAAAGATTTTTTTTTTTTTTTGCAATAGAATCACCGTCCTTCATTTTCAAAGAATACAAATGTCTTTTGAGATACACATTATTTGTTACTTTTAGTTTCATAGATTTCACCTATCCTCCTCCACAAATGGAATGCGATAGATTCTTCTGAAAAATGTAGGAGGATGAAATCTACAAGACACAACTGAATGGTTCCTCGTGCCTTCTTGTCCATTTTGTTCTAATCTTCATTAGACATTTTTTTTGGTTTCTTTTCATTTGAAGTTGCCAACCATTGATATCTCTCTTTAAGGAGATCCTCCATCTTCAACTTCCACATCTCGTAGCCAGTGCCATTGAACTTATCAATATCTAGACGAGAGGTAGAAGCCATGGTTCTCATTCTTTGTCACAGATTTACAAAACCCACAATGCACAAGCTCCCATTGTAACTAAAAAACCTTCAACACTTAAAAGAAAGGCATCCCTCTCTTAACAAAATTGTTAGCTCTAATACCAAAATTTTGGAAAAAAGGGTATAACTTGTAGCAATATTAACTTAATAAAGTGGTTGTAAATCTGAAACATGTGTATTCAACATTACCAATAGGTGACTAATTGATTAGAAATTTCAACAATAAAATAAAATCAGAAATACCACAAGTCATCAAACACAAGTGCCACAAGATATATGTGGAGAAACCCTTGCGAGAAAAAACTCCACACCCAAAGAGATCCAATGTTTGTATTAATCTTCAAGGAATTACATTAAAATACAACAATCCTCTCTATAATCTAGCAACACTTTATTACTCTGACAACTTGCAAACAAACTCTTTCAAACCACCATCTCAAGGCTCTAATATATAGAAGTTTGTGGGAGAGAATACCACAAATGGTATCCCCAAAAAAAAGCAAAACCATATGGAAAACCCACGCCCCCCTTAGTGGAAAACCCATAAACATGGTATAAAATAATGAATAATCCCATGGCCTTCACATGGGTGCCTAACCCACAACCAATCAGAATTGGTCAAACCCGAGTGCTCAATAACTCTCTGACAGCTCTGACGGCTTCATGTAAGAACATGCATCAACATACAAACCTAGGTGCCCAACCATGCAAGAGCATGCAAAACATACAATTAACATGCAAAGACAACATGTAGACCAAAGTGGTCCCCACTCACAAAGTTGGATGCCCAAGAGGAATATTCTCCCAAGATGCTCTGTAATTGCCACTGTAATGGGTCCATCTCTTTGAATACAATTATAATTTGTCATAGGAAAATAAATAATAAATATTTTGTCCCTCATGTCCCCTAGAACACTTTCCAAATAAGGCAGACACACATAAATCAACTTAGGTTCACAATTATAATGTCACCTATATTAACATCGAGATCATTCAATCAACTTCTAGTATCTTCCTTGGCCAACCCAAGTATGCATTTGATATTTTCTCTATATTTTGTATGGCTAACTATAAGCCTGCACCAAATCCATTTATGTTAGGGGTCAAACTTGAGGCTAAGTGTTCTTCACCCTTGGTTGATGACACTTTATATCGACAACTTATTAGAAGTCTCATTTATTTGAATCATATGAGACCTGACATTTTATATGTTGTGGGCATGGTCTCTTGATTCATGTAGGATCCACATGAGTTGTGTTGTAAAGAAATTAAGTGGATCCTCCACTATATTTAGGGTACTCACAATTATGGGATTAAGTATGTAATGGGAATGGATATTGAATTGGTGGGACACACAAATTTAGGTTGGGTAGGAAATTCTTAGAATCACAAGTCTACTTCAGGGTATTGCTTCTCACTTGGTTCTAGTTTAGTTTGTTGGTCGATCAAGAAGCAGTTTGTAATTGTTCTTTCATCAACAATTGTCGAATATTGAGGTGTAGTTAATTCCACCACTGAGGTTATTTGGCTTCAAAATATTTTTATTGAGTTTATCATTCCATTTTCAAACCCTACAATCATCCTTTATGATAAACAAAGAGACATTTGTGTTTTCCATCAAAGGACGAAACACATTGAGATACATATGCACTACATTTGGGAGCTTATTCAGGAAGGCATCATTGATCTTAAGTGTTGTTCTACATCGGATTAGACTGTAGACATCTTCATCAAACCCTTCATAGAAAGCAAGTTCCTTTTGTGAGCTTTGCTAGGGGTGCAACAGGTGTCTACTTTAGGAGAGGATTTTTAGTCCTTCATTTTCTCTCTTTCTCTCTCTCTCTACTTTGGGGGTATTTTATCTCTCTATTTAGGTGGTTATTTCTCTTATGGGTGAATTCTTCTATTTTAGGGAGATCCCTATGTACATTGGTACCTCATTAGGATTCATTTTTTAGGACCCATCTTTTCACCCGCCTAATCTACGCTTAAGGGGGGCCACTAGTGTAGGTTTTTTATTTTCCTTATTTTAGGAGTATTTATTTTTTCCTAAACATATTATTTAAGCTTTCTTAGGTTTATTAGGCATGGTTGATATTAGGATATGTGAAAAAATACATCACCTACATGTGTCATTCTCTCCCACACATCGGTAGTTGAGTTACAAACTCTCTTTTGGCTTGTTGTGTCATCACTCATTACCACTATTTGTCCTTACTTGAGTAGGTTATGGGGTAGTTGGGTTTCTCACCCTCTTTTTGCTTTATGTGCCACCTCCCATAACCTCTATTTTGTCTTCACTTGAAGAGGTTATGCAACATGTTATGACATTTACCAAGTAGTTAAAACCTCCCACCTTTTATGGGTAGTAGGAGTTAATGCACCTCTTGGATGTATATGTGTTGCTTTTGATATATATACAACACTCTACTCTCATGTTCACTATTTTAGTAATAGAACGGTGAGAGTATCGAGAGTATTCTCAAATTTCTCTTGGTTTGTCTCTAATTTATCTCTTTCATATTTTTATCTCCATTCCACTATTTTGATATTCAATCATTTGTCGATTGGAACGCATGTGATTTATGACGAACATTAGATCTAGGATTGATTCTTGCTTCTCAAAAAATCTAAAATTATAAAGGTAATAGCACTTCCAATTTTTCTCTTTAATTCCTCCTACAAAGATGGATTTTTAAACAAAAATCATGAAATTCTATACAACCTAGGTAAAAAAAATTTATTTTGCATAAAATTTTAGTTTATGTAACTTGGCCTAATATAATAGCATCTAAGATTAATCTTGTGTTGAGTTGAATTTATAATGGAACTGATTAAAATTAAAATTAAATTACTCATGTATAAACAAAACTTGTAGATGTGTAAGTATGAATGAACATAACATCTAAATTATTCACCAGATTGAGCCATTATAAAAAGAAATGAATTAAATTTTATAGAGAAATACAAGAGGAAATGAAGATAAGAACTCGATCTCTTAAATAAAAAGAAAGCATGTTTTTCTCTAAAGACTATAGTGAAAATCAAGATAGAAAGCAAACTTATCCTACAAATATGTAAAGAATATTTACAAATAATTTACATAATATCTCTAATAATATCCACCAAAGCAAGATGAAAATACTTAGGGTGTAAAAATAAATGTGTACACTATCAAAGTAAAAAACATGAAGTGACATAATAGCCACGTTGTAAATAAATGTTAAAAGGGATCTCCAAAATATAAACAGTATAGACAATTGGGCTCAATCAAATTTCCTCACACCACTTTTATGGCCACTCATCCTTTCATGTATACAACCTCATGATAGCCACTATTTGGAATTTCATTGGAGAGTAAAGTGATAAGAAGAGTAGGAGGAGAAGAAAAATGTACCAAAAGAGTATTAATTTAGTTGTAAAATAAAAAATAAGGTAGATCCCAAGTGGTGGAAACTTTAGGAGTGATAGAAGAATTGAGAATATGGGTCTCAATAATAAGATAAAATTTATTGGATCGATGGTGTTGAGGAAAATGATTGGTATAATCTATAATTTTTTGGTGGTCCAAAAAAATAACTACTATGGCCATGATGACCCTCAACATGAATAATTATGTTTTTATCAATGAGATCCTATATTTTGTGACATAGATCCATTAAATTTTTAGTGTCATGGTCATTCACTTCATGCTATCCATTATTGACATCATATTCATGTGAAAGTGCCATAGATACATCAAGGGGTTAAATAGGAGTAAGGTGCAAATTTTGAATGAGAGAAGTTGGTTAGGAATGATAAGAAGCGTGTCAGTGAGGTGTGTCAATTTACATAAAGTTTGGAGTTTAATGGAGGTAATATTTTTAGAATCCTACGAATGATCAACATGGTTAACATTAGGCTTAAAAATAGGCTTTAATAAGGTGAAAGGAGGGTCATCTTTTTGAAATTAATTCTGGAAAAATTAGATTGATAAAAGGATGAAGGATAAGATTATTGAGAAGAGGAAGTCAAGGAACCATAAGTGAGTAAATTTGTATCTAGGAGCTTAGATTCATAAGTCTCAAGCTCATGTATAGATCCAAGAAGCTAGCATAGAAATTGAATAAGACATATTCATAATATGTGGTAAGAGGTTATCAATAAAGAGATGTTGAATATCACCATTGGGAAAACAATAATATATTTTCAGAAGAAAGGATTGGAAACGTAAGAAAAAATCATTAACTCTTTTAGTTAATCCTTGTTTACATTAGACTAGATAAAAAATGCCTTTCAATGATGCTAACTCAATTTTTTTTGTCAAAGGTATGAGCTAAATTAGGATTTGAATGAATAGAACTAAGTGAGAGGAAATGTAATTGTTCAAGGACATATTCCTTGAGAATTATTAGAAATAACTTATAGGAAAATAGTCATCATAAATAAAATCAAGGCATTTTGATGTTAAATGACTACACATGGGTAGTTAAATCCCCTTTTCTATTGTTTATTTTGAAGAAAGGGGCCACAAAAGTAGGAGAGGAGGATTGTTAGAGTTATCATACATTAGCTAATAATTAATTAATCTTTAATTAATTATTAGTCTAGTTTATTCTTTGCACTTAAGCTAAACTTAGGATTGCTTTATTAATTGAGTTAATATTAGATCATTATGTCTCATCTCATGTGATGTTGACACTTGTCATGACCTGATACCTTTCTCATTTAGGGATTTTCTCTTATAAGCATTCAACCCTCTTTATAAATATCACTCAGATATTATCTAGAGCTTTCATATCTTCTTGAAAGTCTCTTTTGTAGCTTTTCCTTGTTGATGAATATTGCACATTTTGCAGATCTCTTGTGTGGAAGGTGTCTTTGTTTGTTGTTTGATCCTGTGGCTCATGGTTTTGTGCTTATTTCACAATTCTAACATGGTATCAAAGCGTGGATTTAGCAAACCCCTTCTCAATTTATGAGGTTTTTTTCTTCAACAAGGATTGCAAGCTTCAGATCTGAATCCCCTTTGCTTTCTTTGAAAATTTTGGAGGTAGGAATTTTTTGAAGCATTTTTGTGTGATAAGGACCTCACCGTTGGATCTAGAGCTGTCGAGAAAGTCAAATTTGGCTTTTGTTTCACCTGATTTTGATTTCGTTTGTCAGATCTATGAGGATTTGAAGATTTGGTGTTTTTTCCAGATCTAGACGGTACCTGATTTTTCAGGGCATTTTGAGCCCAAAAGAACCTCACCATTGTGTCCGCAGTGGCCAAAAACCCTAAAATCGACTGTGAAATCGTCAAAATCCGATGACATCTGAGGCAAAAAAAATTTGCTAGGAAGGCTGTACGACCTTTCCAACATGCGGATCGATGTAATTAAAAAAAAAAAAACTTACTAATGTTTTTTCTTGCACATACAAAAAAATCATAAAAAAAAATCATTAAAATTCCTTTTGGAAATGTGCTAGGTTTTTTTTCAAAGTTTTTATTGAAAAAAATTAATGTGAGGGGAGGTACTGAGGTACCTGCCAACCCCTGCCATGACAGAGGTGGTAGGCCTTGGGCCCCGCCCCCATGTGGGGAGCTGAGGGTACCACCCTAGTGGCAGCCCTTGGGCCCAGCCCCACGGTGGCGACGGTGGGCTCCACCCCACCCCCCATATTTTAAATTTTTTTTTTTAATAAAATACTTTTTTTATATGTTTTATATATATATATATATATATATATATTTTTTTTTTTTTTCTATTAAAAAAATAAAAAGGAAATAGGTTGTTTTTGCATATATATTTTTTGCAAAATTATGTAAATCCAGCCAAACTGGAGATTTTTTTTCAGAACTGCTAAAATTGGTGGACCTCCAGATTTGGAGGTTTTTTGACAAATTTGGTGGAGATCTTTTTTTCCCCTACTCAGCCCCTCTCCGTTGGGCTTTTCAAATTTGCACCAAATATTCTAGAGGTCATATCTCGGCCATACAGTGGTCTTTTCGCATGCAATTTTTTTTGAAATGGGTTGAAATTTCATGATCTTTGTAGCGGTGTAGGTATTTTATAGTTTTGTCTTCTTGTTTTTTCCATAATCTATATTCTCAATGTTGTAAGTGTTTAGTTCTCATTTTGGAGACTTCGACAACCATATCTTCTACATCCAGACACATTTTTGGGTGCCATTGTTTTTGAAAGTGCATGTTTTTTTGTGTACTTCATCATGGTGCTATTCATTTCCTCTCTTTCTATTAGAGAATTGTATTTTCAGCATGTGGTCCTTTTTTGGACATTATGGGTTGACATTGCATGTATTTATCTTATGTAAACACACTGAAATAAAGTGCCACACCAGGTGTATTATGGGATCTTGCACATCACTTTGTGCCTTATTGTACTCACACTATGTTATAAAGTGCCATGGGGGTTGATGTTTGCCTTTGTTTGCCTTCATACCTTTCTCATGCGTGTGTGACTTTTGTTTTCACACCTTTATATCTGCTTGTACTTTCATGTCTACATGTTCAGATGTTCTTGATTCTTCTTCATGTACTTCTTTCTAACATTCATTTAAGTGTACCTGTCATACCTCTCCCTTGTCAGCATTATGGGGGGGTTTCTACTGTTGGTGCTAATGCTTCTTTGGTTTCACATTGGAGTGAGCTATGTATATAGTATTTGTTCCTATGTACTAGGCAAATGTAGCGGCTGGTTACCCATGCATTTCGGTGAGATGGAGCACTTACCATATGGACACTCTTGCATTCTTGTTTTGGAGGTGACCTTCCATTTTTCACATGATTAGTTCTTCAGACTTTTGGTACTTTTTCCATCTATATCTTTGAGTTCTAGGTGTTTGCCTTTGTTTGTCATCTAATTTAAGTAGTGTCATTGGGGGCACTCATATAAATTCTTGTCTTCTTGATCCTGATCATCATATGTTTTAGAGGAGGTTCTTCTTTTAGCATTTTAGTAGTGATTCTTCGACAATGTTTGCAACTTCTTCATGCTTCAGTGGTGTTCTTTGTTCATCCTTTGTTCCTATCTTTTGGGACAACATTACCTTGTTTGTAGGCTTCTTCAATCCTTCACTTGGCTTTCATCTCTTTTTGGAGTGGAGTTTATCCAATGTGGTTTTCTCTATTTCTCCACATTATAGAGATCTTCTATTTGTGCATGGGTACCTTTTTTGGCCTTGTTTGTCAGGACCCATCATGCATTATTTTTAGGGTTTTTAGCTACTCCCTAATTTCATCTTAAGGGGGGGTGTTAGAGTTATCAAATATTAGCTAATAATTAATTAATATTTAATTGATTATTAGTCTAATTTATTCTTTGCACTTAAGCTAAACTTAGGATTGCTTTATTAATTGAGTTAATATTAGATCATTATGTCTCATCTCATGTGATGTTGACACTTGTCATGATCTTATCCCTTTCTCATTTAGGGATTTTCTCTTATAAGCATTCAACCCTCTTTGTGAATATCACTCGAATATTATCTAGAGCTTTCATATCTTCTTGAAAGTATCTTTTGTAGCTTTTCGTTGTTGGTGAATATTGCACATTTTGTTTGTAGATCTCTTGTGTGGAAGGTGTCTTTGTTTGTTGTTTGATCCTGTGGCTCGTGGTTTTGTGCTTGTTTCACAATTCTAACAAGGATGGGAAAGGATTTTGTGTGGATAGGGTTATAGCATAAGTCAATGTTACATTTGTATCAGAGGAGGAAGGAAGGGCATTAACTTTAGTTTATGTGTCACCGAAATGATGGATAATATGTTGGAGAAAAATATTAGGTGTAAACATGTAGTGAGAGAGGAGGACCAAAATTAGAAGGAAGGGATATGGGTAAATAAAAGGGTGTGAAAGAGGCATTTGGTTGGGGATATAAAGTTGGATGGGGAATGACTTAGATGGATTTGGATAAAAATAATGAAGTGAGTGATAAGAATTCCTAAGGTTTGAGAGATTGGGAGAAAGAGTATAGAGGGTGTAGGGAAATAAATGACATGGGGATTTTAAAGTGTATAATAGAAAACCATGAGTTTAGTGGAGAGAGGAGGTTGGGAATAGATGAGGGTAGAAGCATCATGTATAAGGAAGAATATATATTGGAATGGAGTGTAAAAGGCGGTGATGTAATGAGAAGTATGAGGAATACTAGGGTATGGAGGAAGAAAGAAGAGAAGAGGAGAAATTAGTTCAAGAGGATTGGTTATGTGAAGGATGAATCTCATTCATAATTTGTCTAATGATCTTCAGGATGTCTATACCATAAATTCTAGACACCAATAAGATATAAAATGCATTAACTGAAGATGAGGGGTTGGCTCCATATTCCATATGTCCCACTTCATTGTGAAGAATCTATAATTTGGTAATAACTATTTGATGCTTTTACTCTTCAGTATTTTTATAATATGTACCAAGGCTGAAATAATCCTCGCTATTAAGAATGTGGGAAGTTCTCATGTTGTACATGAAACCGAGGGAAGTGGGAACCATGGTAGAAGAAGGGTTAAGATGAGAGATATGACATAAAGGTATTGATGTGTGAGAAGATAGAATATATTTGAGCTATAAAATTAGGAGAGAAGAGATTGTAATGTGGTGGGTGGAAAGGGGAAGTGGTAAAATGTGACCTAAGAGATGAAGGGAGTGGGAGAAGGTATGCATCACAATGATGTATGTGAAAGTCAATGGTATTTTTAAAGTTTATGTTACAAGGGAAGTTTATGGTTTGTGGTTGCATTGATGTGTTAGTTATGTTAGGTGGTTGGGTTTGGATTTTGTGTATTTGGTGATTTAACATTATTTTTTTTATTATTATTGTGTTCTTAGTTTTTTAAAATATGTAAGAACACATGTGAAAAATATAGTTTGGTTCATCAAAATGTAATTAAAATTAAAACCCCTAATGAATTTGTTTAGTATTTAATTACTAAATATGGTAATTTATTTAATAATTTGATTTATAAAAGTGAATAAAGCATTGACTACATTTTAAATTTAACTTAAATAAATGAAACATAAGAGTTGAGATTGAATTAGCTTAAAATATATAAATTATAAGGGGAAGAAGAAGGGATACGAGACAACCTAGTTTTCTAATACCATGATATTTTTTGGAAGGTGGAATAAAATTTCATTGCAAGACAAAGATTAACATTTTGCATTCCATTAAATTTTATTTAAGACTTAATTGTGTATGTCTATGTTTCCCTCTATGCTCAAGTGTCCTTTTGGTGTATTAGTTTTTGATTCAAAATAGTAATGTACAATACTATTGTAATCATGTTATCTATACCTATTGGCATAAATACCCATGTTGGTAGATTTATGGGTGTGCCTTAGTTATATCTAGGCCCGATCCAACAAAACTAGTATGGAGGATTTTTAGTGTGTGGCATCTGGTACAAATGTAGCTAAATATAGCTATGAAGGTAGGTGGAATGTTTAGTAATTGAGGAATACCTAGGTTTCTAGAATGGTAATCATGTTTTGGAGGTTCTAGTTGAAGTGAGATGAGTGCTAGATCACTTCCATTTTGAGCCAAGACCAATTACATAAGTTTTCATGAAAAGTAAAAATTTTTAGGTATAAAAATGGAAGTTTGAGTTTCTGAGACATGAGCATGTCCATCCATGTCTATAGGACATAATAATTCATGTTCCTTCTAAATAAAATGAACACACACATTCCTATCCAAAGGAAGGGAGTAGAGGATATGAGCACAACATGCTAGCATCTCGTGCAATGAAAAGATAAAGAATAAGGATTAGATAAGGGTTTTATTTTACAAGTGGTCTTGCCCATGAGGAATGGAGAAATTTTGGGACAATTCACTCTTGAATGGAGTCAAGGTGGTTGAAAGTATGATTATCATAAATGGACACTAAAAAGTGGGTGAAACTAAAGGAAAGTTTTTTCAAGTATACACTTTTTAACCTTACACTTATCAAGGTGTAAAATATATGGCTGAAATCGTACACATAAAATAAAATTTACTTTTGAATAATTTAATAAAATATTTTAATTAATGATGATGGTAGATACTTATTCTCTATATGGATTTAATGTCTTTAAAGTATGTTAATGTGAGATTAAATTTTACCAAAAGTAGTTCTTTAGAGGATGAGAATGTGATTGTATTTAAATTTCCATGTCAAAGAGATATGACTACATAATGGAATCCATCTAGCATAAAACGTAGGGGTAGGCATATAAATATTTTTATGTAAAATCTATATTCTTTGTCTTGTCCCGTAAAAAATATTAAAACACCATCAAAAGACACAAGAGTATTAAGCCCTTATTAACCTTCATATTTTCATTTCCATTTCTATATTTAATCCCATCCTCTTCTCTAAATTCTTTAATTTAGAATCTAAAAGGTAATTTTAGCATTATACTATGTTTTATATTTTGATTCTAAGAAAAGTAAAACAATTAATTAAAAATAGACCTAGGGTTCTATTTTTAGATTATGTTTTGGTGGACTTGACTTTATGAAACCCCTTCTATTATTTTACTTGTGTTTATGCAATTTAAAATTTATGATTATATATATCTATCATCCTTCTATATTTTCTTCACAAAATATTAAACTGTGGGCACATTATTATCCATTCTAAACACCCTCACAAAATTTACACATACTCTCACTAATAATGACCCCTATTTGAGAGCACATGATCATGATTTAGGCCTTGTTAAGTCCATGCACAATCTTTAACTATTTAGGGATAATAATGACACTTCATCCCCATCAACAAAGATGAGGTCCATATTTTTTTTGCTCGATAAGATGAGGTCCATGTTACTTATGATGAATATATTCTCCATGAGCCTCCATTATCTCTTAATGAACATTATACCACACCTTATTCATACCCATATCACATGCACCTTCTCCTAGTTGAGAAGATCAATTATAAATCACATATTAGTCAAGAGGTTGTGATAAACAATTTCTTAAGCATAAAATTAAATGATTTGTAACACAATTACAATAAGTTGAACATAGTTTCTTCTCCTCATGAATCTTCCACATGGGCCATATATTCCCATTTCTCCATCTTTAATTTGTTTCTCCTCATGTGTCATGTACTCGTGTAATGAATATGGATATATTTATTTCTTGTTTCCTACCTACATACTCTCCTTTACCCATCCCTACATATTCCAATCAAAATTTTATCTCCCCTTTCACATCCGCTTTATGAGGAAATGTCTTGTGTAGATCAAAAAATAAGGGATAAAGATAAGTAAATTGATAACTTAAATCACCCCTCAATTATGCCCAACAATTATTATAGCATCCATTTTATTATGCAATTCTCATTCACCATTATCCTATAGACCTTGGGACACTATGTTTTGACACATATAATGGTAGCGGATTCATTAAGTGTCATGTTATAAATTTTTATACTATGTGCCTAACTCATACATATGATAGCACAATATTGGCCACGTTATTTCCTAAAAATCTAATATATTATGTATTGGATAGGGTTAATACCTTATCCCATGGTTCTATACATTATTTTTTAGACTTGATAAAACCATTTTTAGATTTTTAATACATCATGAGTCCTAGGGTTAATATCTTAGAATTAGTAAAAGGAAAGTATAATACCATTTTTATTGTCAAAATTGGCTTTACACTTCCCCACAACTATCTCTAGGATATTTTCATAGAATATCTTATGTCAAATATCCAAGAGAAATTCAAGATTCAAATGTATCAAAATTATTTTTGAGTTATCCATAGTAGGTATTATATTTGAACACAAGTTATTAGACATTGCTATCCTCCAATATAGGAAGCCTCCTCATTGCGAGTCTTCTTCATGCAAGCAACATTTTGTATCATAAAACCACCAGGATGAGAAGGCCTTCACACCATTAAATGATTCTCTTGAACATATATTATAATTTATATCACAACCTAGAAAGATCATGGGCTACTCCCTATTAACTATAGAAAAATATCACAAGCATGGTAATACACCACTTCCCTATTACACACATCATAGAATGCTAGGTCATTCTACCAGCTAAATCCAAAAATTATGAAATATAATTAAAATCTTCTTAATGAGGCTACTATTATTATTGACTCTACACATGACACATCTTTCAAACAGGAACAAGTTATCCCTATCATTGAGCATAATAATTTAATGGATTATAATGTAACATATTTCAAATGTTCTCAAGATCATAATTTAAATTTGGTAGATGAATCTATATAAATACATATTGTATCTTTCACCTATATACATGATAACGAATATGAGTATCATAATAGACATAGACCATGCTTCTAATGAACATTCTCCACATATTTTTTTATCGTAAAGGTGTTCTTCCTACTTGCAATAATGAGTTATATCCTCTTACTTTTGGTTGATTATAGTTTTATGGGTAAACATTGGTCTTCTAATCCACCTTTACTAGACTATTTTTTATTCCTCTTTTTGTTTATGCCATATATTTTTATTTTATTTATGATGTCCCCTAGTTTCTAATCAAACTTATGAGACTTCCCTTTTTCCCTCACCATTCATGTATGCATCAAAATTTGGGGGCCATTTTATTTTTCTTTTCTTTCCTAATCTTGTCCTATCACATTCTTTCCTAGTATGCATGCCATGAGTCTTAAATATTGTTCTTCCATTTATGGTAATTTATGTTAGTTGTGTTATATGTTACTATTCTAAACAACATACTTCTTTTATTATGCTTCATTGACAAATATTACTCACATTTCCTACTCTCTTCCTTTTTATGTTGTAATTTATAGCATATAATATTAATTCTAAATTTCCTATATATTCTTATCTAATTATTTCAATGACAAACTTACATGTGTTACCATGCTTACATTGTAAAATTATCTTTCTTACTTAAATTTGTCATTTTCTAAAAAAACCATCTTATGTAGCAATTTTAATTGATATTACTATCATTTTATATTAAAATTGTCCTTACACTACAAATAACATTGGGAAAAAACCTTCTCATATCTCTTATCTTGAGATTAAATGGATACATATTTCAAATAAACATACACATCTCAGGCTAACAAAATTCCTTGGAATTTTATTTTACACAAACTTATCCCTCCTTATCTCAAATTTATCATACAATGATCTATAGAATTGATTGATAGGAAATATATACTACCTTCTTTTGCTCACTATGCAATGGTAAGAGTGCATCTTCATAAGTTCTACACTAAATAAGCTTGGTTGAATAGACTCTTCATGAGTCTTTCACCTTCTTGGTGAAATTGATCCTTCATAGATCCTACATCAATCACAATTGATCATGAAGTGTATCCTTCATCAAAGATAACTCAATAATGAATGCATGATTATTACATACATCATGATCCCATTCTACCTACTCAACATCTATTTTTAGGATTCATGAAGGCCAACTTGGTAACATATCTATGGTTCCCTTATAAGTTTGTTAAATAAGATTGAATAAGTTAGAATTATGTAGATTATTTATTATGATATGTTGACTATTTATGTTGCTTCCTTTTTTTATGTGTGATGTAGATTTTAAGATATTTCTCAAGTGGACAAATAAATAAATACAAAGTAAAATCTTATGTATCCTTTAGTTTATATATAAAAATAATTTAACATACTTGATTCATAGCAAGTCATGTACATGATTAAGTGTGTGTGTGTGTATGATTTAGAGATGAAATTCACATAATTTTCACTTAATCCACTCATTCAACACAAGTGTTCTTCGTGTAGATAGGGAAAATTCAGGGAAGAGTATAAATCATCAATAGTAACCATAAAACTATCTAAATTCAAGCCTTAATGACCCTAATATAACAATGAAGCATAAATGACAGTAGAAATCAAATGATAAAGCAATAAAACCTTAATTCCTATGCCATAGTTTATTCTCCTTCATTTCTCTTCTTCATTTTGCTTTGTTTGCTCTCAGATTTGTAGTAAGCAATTTGTATGATAAGCTCAATGTTGATGCAAGATAGAAAGATCTCAAGATAGTGATATGCTAGAAAAACTTCAAAGATTGTGGTTAACCTTGAAATGGAATTGATAGCTTGCTTGTATAGAAATCCCAATTCAAATGAAGTGTGAGGATCGAATGATGAGGTATGATGATCAATGGATGAGATTGATTGAGAAGAAAATAGGCAAGGATGGGAAGAATGGACCACGATACAAGAAATTATGTGAGAAATAGGGCTTGGATAAGAATAAATAAATTAAATAATTGCAAAAAATATTTAATTTAGGAGAGGGAAAATGCATAATTAAATAATTAAAAATAATCAATGAATTATAGAAGAAGAGGGGGAAATGAAATATTAAATAATTGAAAACAATTATTTAATAATAGATGGAGGGAAATGGTAAATAATTTAATAACTAGAATCAATTATTTAATTATAGAGAAGAGGAAATGATAAATAATTAAATAAATAAGAATTTATTTAGTCATAGAAGAAAAGGCTAAATAAATAATTAAATAATTAAAAATAATTATTTAATTAAAGAAGAAAGGAGGGAAAATTAAAATGAATAATTAAATAAATAACAATTTATTTAATTATAAGAGAAAGATTAGTGACATAATTAATCAAAAGAGGAATTAATAAAATAATTAAAAAATCTTTTAATTAATAGAAGAATAGTGGTTTTAGAAAATAATTAAATAATTAAAAAATTATATAATTATGCAAAGAAGGATGCAAATTAGTGAGAAAATGTTGCTTGCAGGCTTAGGACATTTTTCAGTGTCTACATTTTCCCCCTCTTTGATACAATGCAATTTTGAGCATTGTGTCAAAGAATAACCAGGAAAATTCAGCTTAGGACCTGCCCTAGTATGCCTCGACATGCCCCGGTTAAGGCAGGATAACATAGTGCCCCCTCGAGAAATTTGACAATTTTTTGAAAAATTTATCGACAAGCGAATGTGATGCGTTTAAGTGCAAGGATTGAAAAAAGAAATTCTGACTAGAAGAAAATGTTAGTAAGAAGTGAAGAATATTTAGTTGAATTGAAATGGAATGGGTGAAATGAATTGAGATTTTTTTGATAAATTTTGAGCTTTAATTTTATTGCATGATTATTATCATAGAACATTTATTATGGAAATGGATAATGAACACCAAGGTATGACATAGACCAAGGTGTGATATGTTATCGCTTACAAAATAGACACATGATAGAGAAGGAGTGCCATGACGTAGACTAGTAACCATAGAACCTTGTCGAGATATGTGAGGAAGTAACCACAAAGCATGTTAGTCCTGATGCAAGAAAGCGTTAAATAACCTTTGACTTGCATAGGATATTTTGATTATACCAAATAGAACCTCAATCACACACAAGGAACTTAGTTGCCCCAATCATATTTTCAAGACAAACCGCAAATAAAAATCAAAGATAAAAAGGTCATGATCCATCATTGCTCCTCTCATCACTTGTGTTATTCTTTGAGGTGCATAGTAACATGACCAAAGATAAGTCATTTAATAAAGATAAGACTAACTAGACCAAACAAGTCAACAACCATTTAGATATTCTGTCAATCAATGAGTGTTTACATGACATGAATCTGGATAATGATAGCGTCTGGTTCAGGAATGATACACCTCATATAAGATGGCAAGTTTGGTTGTGAGGGTGCAACAACTTGTATAAGACAAGTGATAGCTGATGGATGATGTCTAGTTTCAAGAATGAAGCATATCGTATAAGATGTCAAGTCTAGTAATTTCGACGATGCAACATATTATATAAGATAGTTTGATAGCAGATAAGGATCATTGATGTTGATCGGTACTTGTAATTAAGAAATTGATCAGTTAGGATTTGAGACTAGTTGGATAGTTCATCTGTTGTTTCATGATTTGGTAAGCTCAATTCTCTATAAGATGTTCTTGTTTGTGTTTGATCAAAGTGTCGAACTTAGCACAGGATATTTTATTATGGGACGTGTATAATGATGGAAAAGACCTAATGGACAAATTGAAGCCTCGAGGGCTCATTGATGATGGCCTTGCCTATGTGAAGTCGTAGAGGCAACGTAGTTCGACTGACCTTGACAATGAATGGTTTATTATGGAAAGAAGATTGTGATGGATGGAAAGTGTATTATGATAGAGCCTAAAGGACTGACCTAAGCCTTAGGGGCTCATCAATGATGAACTTTCCTATGTGAATTCATAGAGGCAATGTAGTTCGAAGGACTTTAACTAACACTATTTTTAGAGTTTTTGATGTTTTTTTGGTTTTTTTTGATTTTTTGGAATGTTTTGATTTTTTTGGATTATTTGGATTTTTTTATATTTTTGGAATATTTTGATTGATTTCCTTTGATCCCATATGAAAACATAAGTCAAGGATTTACCCCCAGATAGATATGGGACCTAATTATTATGGATGGAATTGGATGGGCAAAATTTATTATGGATAGATATGAAAAGTGAGAGGCGCTAAACATCAACAATTCTCAAGTCATGAGAAGGGTGACTAAGATTTATGATGGGTTGGTGGGAAAATGGGGTTTTATTATGGAAAATGGTATGTTTGGGTTTTACGAGTGGAGTGGAAAATTGGATAAAGTGATGGTAGATAATGGATCAAAGACTGCCTATGCATGGTGCTTGTTTGCTAGGTTTTCACCATGGTACTTATCCAAAGTGCCACCGAAGTGGTTTTCATTATTGGAGAAATTATTTTTCTTTACTATTTTTTGATTTTTTTATGAGATTACCTGAAGACTAAGTATAGTAATTGTGAACCTGTGCATATGCTATTGATAGGCTATAGTAGTGGTTCACCTTTAGGAGGAGCAAGTTGATAAGCAACAAATCCATATGTTACAATTATGATGTAATGAACCAACCAGTTAGGCTCAAATTTTACAGGCTTCTCTCTATCCATTTGATTCTTCGGATTTTACTTTAAGACCAAGTCACCAATATACAAATTTCTAACTTAAACCCTCTTATTGTAGCTATGACGGGGATGATTTTGATAAGATTGTAGATGGACCAATGCGGTTTTTCATCTCTCATCTAGTAATTATAGTTAATGAAATCTAGATACATGATATTCCTCATCATCAATGAACTGTTACATAGATACTATTAGTGACGGTAACTCAACCTCGACGGGAAGAATGGATCTAGATCCAAAGATGAGGGAATATGGAATGGCTCCAATAGGTGTATGAATGCTAGTTCGATAAGCCCAGAAGGTAGGATTAAGTTCAATATGCTAGTCATGACCAACATCATCAAAAGTCTTCTTTAGGATTTTAACAATGATTTTGTTAGACACCTGAGCTTGACTGTTACCCTGAGGGTAATATGGAGTAGTGAAATGGTGGTGGATATTTAATCTCTTGCATAGTTCATGAACATATTGATTTTTGAAAGGATGACCATTATTTGTAACAATAGATTGAGGAACACCATACCAACATATGATGTAATTGAGGATGAACTTGGCTATTTGTTTACTGGTAATATCAGTCATGGGGATGACTTTGATCCATTTTGTAAAATATTCAGTTGCAGTGAGAATGAATTTATGGCCATTGGTGGATGCAGGGTGAATTTTTCCCACAAGGTTGAGTCCCCATTGAGAGAACAACCACGATGATGAAATTTGATGAAGTTCCTAGACAGGTGCATGCACAAGATCTCCATGTATCTGATGTTGTTGACACTTCTTAACAAAATGATATGCGTCATGTTCCATCGTAGTCCAATAGTATCTAGTTTGCATGAGCTTCTTGGCTAAGGTGGGACCACTAGAGTGAGCTCCACATATACCATCATGTACCTCATGAAAATTTGTTAGTGCTTCATCAGAGTTGAGAAATCTAAGGAAGGTGCTATCAAAGCCTCAGTGGTAAAGGGTATCATAAATGATGACATATCTAGAGGCTTGGTGGATAATTTTTTTCATTGATTGGAAGATAGGTATGGGGGAATGATTTGGTCATTTAGGTAGTTATAAATATCTTTATACCATGGGGAATTAAAACTAACAATTTCACATACAAGCTCAGATTCAGGGATATCAAATGCAGAGACCAAAATTTTCTCCACCAAGAACTCATATTGAGGCACATTGTTAGGTATATCTAAGAGAGATCACATGGTGCCCATTTTGTTTGATGCTTTATTTTGAATTCTCAAAATCTGATTGAAGATAATGGCATCAAATTATTGCTTGAAATTGTCGACCATTCTCTTATAGGGCATAATATTTTCACCTTTTATGCCATAATCATCATTGACATGATGAATAACCAATTGTGAATCATCGTAGACCTGAAGATTCTTGATTTTCCATTTAATAGCCATTCAAAGTCCTATGAGTAATGCTTCATATTCAACCATGTTATTGGTACAAGAATTTAGGCTATCCTATATGACTTAGGTGTTGAGTCTCCTTGAGGTGTGACAAAAATAATTCTAGCTTCATAATGATGATTTGTGAAAGATTTTTCAAAATATAGTTTCCATGTGGTAGAAGTCTCTATTGTGAAAATAGACTCATCGAGAAATCAGACACCAAGGGATGATCTATTGTCAAGGGGGTGTTTTTAAGTTGATCAGGTATGAATTATCCTTTTATTTCCTTTCAATCAACATAATCTATATCAAACTCACTCAAGATCATTACCCACTTTGCTAGTTTATCAATACCCACTTTGCTAGTCGATCAATTAGAGCTGCTTTGTTGAGTAGATACTTCAATGGATCTATCTTTTCTACTAGGTTTGTCTGATGATTTAGCATATAATTTTGAAGTTTTTGAGTGGTAAAGATAATTTCAAGGCATGCTCATTCAATAGGGATATAGTTAAGCTCGTATCCCAAAAGTGTACAACTAATATAATATATTGATCTTTGGTTTCCTTCTTCATCATTTTATGCCAAAGGGGCTCCCAATGCCAATGGCATTGTTAATATATATAGTATTAGAGGTTTACCATCACTGGGTGGTATGAGAATTAGAGGAGATAATAGATAGTCTTTGATTTGTTGAAACACCTCTTGAAAATGATCAGTCCATATGAATGGGACTCCCTTACGAAACAAGTGCTGAAATAAATTACATTTATTGGCCAACTGAGCTATGAACTTGCAGATCAATTATAGATTTCCTTGAAGACTAATTAATTGAGACAAAGTTGTTGGTGGATGCATATCGATGATAGCTTTTACTTTTGTGAGGTTAACCTCAATTCCTCTGTGAGATACAATGTATCCTAGTAGCTTATCAAACATTACCCCAAAGACACACTTTTTTAGATTTAATCTAACTTTTTATTCCTCTAATATTTAAAAAATATTTTCTAGCACATTTATATGACTGTCTCCTTCTAATAATTTTTCCAATAAGTCGTCAAGATAGTCTTCCATGAGTGTATGCATATAATCATTAAATTTTTTAGTCATAGCCCTTTGATATGTTGCTCTAGTGTTCTTAAGATTGAAAGGCATGATATTCTAACAATATGTACCCCAAGGACAAGTGAAATCTATTTTGTGCTGATATTTAAGGGTAATTCTAATTTGATGATAGCCTAAAAAACTGTCCATGAGTGATAGCATTTCATATCTCACTATTAGGTCTACTATAATGTCAGTATTTGAGAATGAGAGGTCATCTTTAGGATAATATTTATTTAAATATTTGAAGTCTGTGAAAATTATGATTCCTCCAGTTGGTTTGGTTATCCATACAAGATTTGAAATCCACTTGGTATAGTATATAGGTCAGATGAAACCAACATCTATTAACTTCTTCAACTCAGTCTTCACTAGGAGTGCAATTTGGGGATGCATTTTCCTCAACTTATGTTTTACTAGTTTTGCACTTGGAGACAATGGAAAATGATGCAAAACTAACTCAGGATCCAACATAGGCATATCAACATATGACCAAGTGAAGTTAATTTTTCTTTCTAAAAAGAAATTGATAAACTCTGGTTTTTCAGTGATTGTCAAAGATGCTACAAAGTGAACAATTCTAGGATTGTCATTAGTGCCAATATTTATCTCCTCAGATTTTTCTATGAGAAACAATGATATGTCTTGACTTATAGGTAGTATATCCAACCCTCCATCCTTAGGCATCTCAGAGAGGTTTTCACCCTCAAATACGTCCTTTTTACTTTTTCATGGTCTAAAAGTGCCTTTAGGTTTTCACCAAGAGACCTATTCTTTTTATTTTTTCCACTTTTGCGACTCGAGGGTGGAGTAGACTCCCAAAATTAAGCTATGTTATCAAGTTATACGATGAATCCAAATTTTTGATCCCCACTTGGTATTCCTTCTCGAAGTCCCATTAACTCAACTATTGCTTCATTGTTCTTGAATATGTCTAATCTCAAAGGTCCTTTTTGGTCCCAATCTATCAGTTGCGGGTAGACTGGGGGTAAATCATTATTGGTATCAATATAGCTCAAGAATAAGGAAGATAAGGTAAATATAAAGGTATGGTTAGATTTCAAAAAGGTCTTGATCCAAGCTCGACCATCGGTATGTTTAGGTTTAGGGGTATTGGTCTTGGTCTTTTCCTTAGATGTCTTGACGTCATTAGAAAAATTAGTGTCCTTACTTGAAAGTAACTTAGTACAAGGAGGACTCATGGTATAAACCCTAGCCCTTTTTTCTTTGGTAACTTGGGAGGTTCCATCATTCAATTCTTGTGCAAGCCAAGTCCACTATGTCCATCATAACCCTTTTGTTTCATGATCTCAAAACCTTTTCCATATTTCTCAACCAGTAATTGTATGGGCTCGATATTTTCTTCATCCTTATAGATCCATGTAGAAATATCCTCACCTATGGTTTCTTTGCTCAATTCAACCCACTTAGTGAAAGTAGCAGGGGGGTTATGGATGATGACTTTCAGTTCTTTTGACTTGGTTTACTATAGGACTTAGGTGATGCAGGTAGCTTCCAAACACAAAATAAACTCTCAATGTTGTATTCTCGATGTCCTTGGTCCTGAATCTAGACTTTACCTTTAGGAAGGGGAGTGGATGGAGTGAAAGATATGGATATTGAAGAGGTATCAATGTAATATGATGAAGTGGATGGAGAGGCTTCTTGATTGATGGGTACTTGATGTTCAATAGTTACTTTTAGATTGCTACATTACTGGAAAGGATCAAGATCGCCTATTATGGTGATTTTGGTGCCATTGTAAGGGAATTTGAGGTATTAATGGTACGTGGAAGGGGTGACCTTCATGGCATGAATCCATGGGTGGCCAAGGAGAAGGTTATATGGTAGGTCGAGATCCATGACTTGGAATATGGTATTTTGAGCAGCTAGTTTGACTCTTACAAGAAGTGCGATAACACCCTTAGAAGAACGCTCTGCATCATCATAAGACCTTATGATAATTTTCTTGTCTATACAAGCTTCAAAGAATCCCAATGTTGTGACCAATTTTAAGGTGCATATATTCAGACTTTCTCCACCATCTACCAAGACTAGTCTGATTTTGTGTTTGTTAATGAAGACTTCAAGGTGTAATGGATCATTATAGTTTGGTCTTTGCATAGGAATATCTTGTTCAGAAAATGTAACGTGATGGGTGGTAGCCAAGTACCCTACCATGGCCTGAAGTTGACTAACATTAAGGTCTATGGGGACAAAAGTTTCTTGTAAATATTTGTCTAAAATGGCCTTACACTTGGGAGATATCTGAAGCAACTCAAGAATGGATATATGTGCAAGAGTTTTCCCTAGATGATCTAAGAGGTTGTATTGAGTTTTAGGCTATGGAGTAGGAGTTGCCCCTTGCAAGGTCACTTTGGATCTTTGGGTTGTAACAACACATTATAGATTTTCTTGATGGTGATTATGGAGACATTATTGTTAGATGCTCGAATGTTATTAATGGTGTATTCATATGAAACACTGGTATAATTGGCTTTGTTATTTGTATTAGTCGTTGGATTGGAGGCCTCTCCCGACCCATGATCTTGTAAGGTATTTTTGAAAATGGTATGATATGAATTCGAGGACCCTTGTGAATTGTCTATGGATATGTCACCTTGTTTAATGAGATCTTGAATGATTTTTTTCAATTTATAACATACAAATGTATTATGTCCCTTGGTTCGATGATATCCACACAATTAATTATCATTCCACAAAGATGGTTTGAAAAACCCTAGGTCGTAATGTTTGACTTCTAGAAGTCTGATGACATTCAACTGCAATAGTTTCTTCAAAATCGATTCAATGGATTCCCCTAAGGGTGCATATGTTTGTCTCTGTGTATTATTTATTGGAGGACCTCATCGTTGTGGATTGTTTTGAAATGTGTTTGTAGATTGATCATGAATTGTTGGTTGTTTTTTGTTTGATGTAGAGAGACCTTCAATACTAATGGTGGGGTGAGCTTTATTTATCACTTTCACTTCTTCATTTGTGACATTCTTGTTTCTAGACCAAAATTTGTTTTTATCATTGGGATTGTTTTGAATTTATTTGAAGATATTGACCAGGAATTTTGTGAGGAGTGCTTTCTCAATAGAAATGCCTTTTTCAATGAAATCCTCAAAGGTATCACAACAATGGATTTGAAAATGGTGCATTAATTTTGTATTGATATTTTCGATGAAGATATGGACCAACTAATTTTCAAGTATGTGAAAAGGACATTTGCTAGCCATACTTCTCCACCTTTGGAAGAAAGAGGTAATGATTCCCCTTCTTTTTGTTTGGTTGTACATAATTTCTCAAGGGTCATCTCACTTTCAATGTAGTAAGAGAAGTGTGCGATAAACTTATTAGCTAGTTCATTACATGTTCTTATCCCCAGAGTTAGATGTGAAAACCATTCTAAAGCTTACCCTGAGAGGCTACGTGGAAATAATCTCATCAAGTATATGTGGTCAAATGTGACATCCATGCAAGTATTATGAAACTCTCTCACATGTTCTACTAGATCTCCCTTTCCCTTGTATATTTTGAAGTTTGGTACTATGAACTTTATTTCACGAACCACTAGCTTTTGCAGTTATCTTTCCTTCATGGCTTCACCTTGTCTTTTATCGCTCACAACTTTTCAGAATTTTCCACGTGGCCTCCTAACAAAGATTCATGCCGCTTCATATCACTTTGCCTCTACTGAGTTCCTCGTGTGTGATGTGTGGCTTTCTCTGGCCATTTCCCAAGCTAGGCCCACTATGTAGTTATTTTTGCTCGGCGTCACCCACGTGGATTCCTCTCAGAGATTTTTGCTAGGGTGTCCCTCATTATTTTTCCAAGCTCTGTGTGCTCGATACATGGTGTATTTTTGTGCGCTGGTTATTTGGGAGTTTCCGCCTATGCCGTTTGTTCTCTTTTGCTGCCACGTTTTCTTCTTCGATGCCGGGTGTCCTTTGCTATTGCTGCATGGCCTTCTTTTCTTGAAGGATGGATTTGTTGGCGCGTTGCTGGGTGATCTTCCTATTCGGTGCCCGCTTGAGAAGATTTGGAACATTGATGTTTTTCCAGGGCATCTTTCTCAATGTGTCTTTCAGGTGGTGGGCTGGCTTATTTAAGCAACTCTTCTTCTCTTTTATTAGGTTGTTGTTGAATAGACAAAAAAATTCTCGAGCATTGGGAATAGCCTTTGTAATATATTCATTGAACTTGAAGTTTTTAGACTGTGCCAATCAATTCAACCTTTTATGCGTTTCATGCATTTGATAAGATTTTTAGACTATGCTTTTATTTTCCTATAGCATATGAATGCCCGTTCTTCAACTTTTGTAATCTTCTACAACTTAATAAATACAGATCATGTTTGAACTCTTCTATGCTGGCCGAAGTTGTATTAGATTATGCTATGCAATTAAAGGGTATTCTTATGTCTGAAGTGCTTCTGGATAATCTATTTGATAGACAACAGTTTATGGTTTTAGTCTTTGCTTTCAACATTGTGCCCAAATAGTTTCATTCATGATTTGGCGCATTGCCTTTAGTCTAGATTTTAATATTTCTTGTTGTCTTTATAACCCTTTACCTCCCCCACTAAAAAATGAAGAGCCGACTTCCATAAAATCTAGAGGTCACTTAGCTAAGCGTACTATGTCCCCCAGTAGCTAAGTTTCCCATAAGACTGCTGCCCCCTGCAAAATTTTGCATCAACAAATCATTTTTTGGCATGCCCAGTGGGACGCAAACTAACACATTTTCTTGATATATAAGTGTGTATGAGCCATAGGCCCATAACTAGGTCACAAACTACAAGATTCCTTGGCCTACTTGTACCACCATTAGTTTCTGTTCGTTCGAGAGGTCAGAAAGGTAGTCCTTCACCTCCCCCTTCTCCTTCATCCCTTGCACCTATGGCCATTAGAACTTATGTAGCCTGGGATGTTGGTAGTCCTTTAGTAGCACCTGTGCCTCTTGCAATATGGGATCCAATCCCCACTTCTGCTTTAAAAGCTATCCCTAAGTTTTCCAGGGATGAATCAAAAACACCAATAGAGCACTTGTAAGATGTGGCAAATGTGTGTCTGGTACATGGTATTTCTAATGAAAATGTAGCTCTAAGATTGCTTGTTGCCTCATTTTGAGGAAAGGCGTTGAATTGGTATAGAACTCTTTTGGCTAATACGGTTGCTACTTGGGATGATCTTGGAACCCCGTTTTATGAGCGTTTTTCAAATGAAGGGGATAGGTCTTCACTATATCATCAACTGGCCAGCATAAAGTGAGCTCCTCATGAAGCTCTTCCTGATTTCAACAAGCGGTTTCATTCGACTTGGCAGAGAGTTCCTGTTGGTAGTCAGCCGCCTCAAGATTTGGTGTTCATGTTCTATTTGAAGTCCATTAATGCTAATATTTCCATGATGCTACAGGATCTTGGTGAAGATACTCTACTCAATGCTTATGGTCTTGCTGTTACTGTGAAGAATAACCTTATTACTGCTAGAAAGTTGGCACCAAGATCCATCATGCCATTGTTCCCAAAATTCAATGCCACGGAAGCTGAAGCAGCTTTGACCAGTGCTCCTGCAACTCCTCCCCAGTCTATGTACATGTACTTGGGAATGACGCCGAATGTAACTCCAGTGCCTAACCCCCTGATGACTGAGATGAACAAGATGAGAGAACATATGCAGACTATGACAAATGAATTGACTACCATGAAGCGATAGTAGTATAGCTATCAGAAGCTAGCTTACCAAAATTATCAAGGTGGAAAAGCTCCTTACCAGTCAAATCAGTGGTAAGATAGATTGCGTGGCAATACTCAAGCTTAGCCGAATAACCAAGTTGTTCCAGTGACCTTGCCGATGTAGACCATCCATCCTAGTTCAAGTAAGGAGCTAGTGGCATGACATAATAACCTAGCTAAAGACACTAATTCATGGTGTTTTCCTTGTAATGATGCACACATGCTTCAAAATTGTCCGCAGGGGAATTTGCAATAGAAGATTACAGAGAAAAGTAGCCAAAGCAATGCACCTGATCCTGGAAACTAGTCATAAGCCTCTCAGTAGATGGATAATGCAGTCCTCACTGCTCAAATGCAAGGGATGTACATAGAGCAGGAGTTAGACATAGTTCTAGACCAAGCGCTCTTTTCATGGATGGAAGGAGAAGAATCAACATTTTTGAATGACATTCCTATAACTCAAGTGCCCTGAGTGCAATCAGACTACAACACGCATTCAAAGTAGAGACTCAGCATAGAATTCACATCTCTGCCAATTAATGGTCCATCTCAATTGATGCCCAGTCCATCGGCAGGCCTATCATCAGTCCCACAACAGTCTAAGGCGGCTACTCCCAGCTCTCTGAATCCACCTCCTTTGAAGGCAAAGAATCCTATGATCACCCCGACTATTTCCAAACAACTGGATACACCAGGTGCGAGGCCTACACTAGCTATGAGACCTAAGGAGCAAGCAACCGTGACTCATCAGTTGTGAATGCAGTTCAATGTGGTGGAACAACTAAAGAAGTCTTCTGCCAATGTTTCTTTGTGAGGTATCTTGGCTATGTTGGAGAAAAAGGTGCTATTACAGAAAGCATTCTCAGGAGAGGAATATGTGAAGATGCCTAGTCAACCCAGTGAAGAAAAGATATCCAAGCTGGACCTGGATAAAGTGCTAACACATCAATAGAAAGAAAAGCTCAAAGCCGGAAAAGAGAGTAAGCTTAAACCTAAGCCTTTCTTTCTAATGCTAATCATTGGCGATAAGTTATTGCATAATTGTATGATCGACTCTAGTGCTAGCACCAATGTCATGCCGAAGCAAGTAGCTGATTCTTTGGGGTTAAAATATGAGCCTCTTAACAAGGGAGTCATACAGCTAGACAAAAATAAAGTTGATACCATCGGGGTATTCAAGGGATTTCCTATGAGATTGTTTGCCTTGCCCAGTATCACTGTGAATCAAGATATCGTACTCATTGATGTCCCTCCTTTGTTTGAGATATGTTTGTTTCAAGAGTTCACAACAAATGTTGGAGGATATCTAGCACTAGACTAGTCACACCTGATCTTGAGGATCAAACATGGAGCTAAGATGAAACTATTGTCAAAAAATTTGCATTCTGAACATGTTGTTGACGAGGCCCTACTCAACTTTGAAGTGGCACATACTTCAATTACTAGGGAAGAAAGGTTCAATGTTGAATTTCTAGAGGAAGAAGAGGCAACTAACTCCTGGATGGAGAGTGAAGAAGCTCTGTTGAATGAGTTTATAGACACAAAAACATTTTGAAATTATCATGCAACTGGGCTCGGAACCTATGTCATACATGAGGAGGGACATATATATTTCCAGAGTTACTAAAGGATCCAGAGGTGAAACATCCTTGGAGTTATGGACTTTGCACTTTCATGGAGCAAGATGCAGAGTACAATCTAGAGTAGGAATATGTTTGATATCTCCATCTAAAGAAAAGATCTCGAGGTCTTATCACTTCCAATTTACATGCTCAAATAACGAAGCAAAATATGAAGGCCTTGTCCATGGTTTGAGCCTTGCAGAACAAATGGGTGCAAAGCAAATAAGAGTGTTTAGAGATTCAGAATTGGTGGTCAACCAAATCTGAGGGATTTCTGCTGCAAAGAATGTCCATATGCGATCATACCAACATAGGGTCTGGGATCTTATTGAAAGATTTGAGGCATTTAATATTCAGGCTATATAGAGAGAGAAGAACTCCGAAGCTAATCGGATGGCAACTCAGGGCTCAGTTTGAGCCAGCCTCTGAGTTGTTAAAGAATAAACATTTAGTGAGAGTAATTGTATGACCTACTGTTTCGAACAATGATCAATACTTGTAAGTGTTCGATAGTGATGCTCATATTGCGTCATTTCTTTAGTCATCTAGGGAATTTTTTGACCAATTGCAACAATCAAGCTATCAGAAGGAGTGAAGCCGGTTCATTAGAGAAAGAGGCTTGTGAACCCGAAGATTGAGTCACTCATGTCACAAGAGTTGAATAAATTGATTTCGTCCCGAATAGTGTTCCTAATCAAACATAGCACTTGGGTGTCTAACCTGGTGCCAGTCCAGAAGAAGAATGGTGATATACGACTGTGTGTAGACTTCTGAGACTTGAATAGGGCATCCCTAAAGGATCATTACCCCCTGCCTTCTATGGAGGTAATTCTACAAACCGTAGCTAGTTCTGAAATGTTTTCAATGTTGGATGGTTTTTCGGGCTACAATCAGATTCATGTAAAGGAGGAAGACCAACACAAAACAAAATTGACCATGAAGTGGGGAACATATGAATATGCTAAGATGCCCTTTGGACTTTCAAATGCCAAATCCACCTTTGAAAGAGCTATGGATATTGCCTTTAGGGATTTAATACATAAGATTATAATTATTTATCTGGATGACTTAACAGTGTTTTCCAAATCCACTGATGATCACTTTGATCATTTAGAACTTGTCTTCCAGAAGTGCCAGGAATTTGGGATTTCTCTAAACCCGACGAAATGTGTGTTCGGAGTCCCCCAGGGGAATCTATTGGGATATGTTGTCTCGAAGGAGGGCATTGCCATTGATCCAAAAAGAGTTGATGCAATCTGAGAGCTTCCTCTACTTGTAAACAAGAAAGGAGTGCAATCTTTTTTGGATAAAGTCAATTTCATTAGTCGATTCATTGTAGAATTTGTAGGGATCGTTCGACCGATTACCTTGATGCTAAAAAAGGACCAAACTTTCAAGTGGATGACGGAGGCTAGAAATTTTTTTGAGCTTATAAAAGAGGTTATTTCTTCAGCCCCTGTATTAATCAACCCGGACCTGTCGAAGGACTTTATCATGTATGTTTTTGGTGGTGGCAATAGTATTGCCATTGTGCTTATGTAGAAGGATGATGAGAATAAAAAAGAATCTCCTGTTGCTTTCTACTCGGGCACCTTAAAGGAGTATGAGGTAAGGTACAATTTTGTAGAAAAGAAGGTCTTTTCTATTGTGAAAGGGCTTAAGAAGTTCCGACACTTGATATCATGCAATAAGGTTATTGTTTGTGTACCACATCCTAATGTGTGGGAATATATTATGGAAGGAGAGATCACCAAGAAAAGAACTAACTGGATTACCAAGATCCTAGAGTATGATATTGAGATCAAGCCTGTCAATACTGTTAAGGGAAAAGGACTGTGTGAGTACCTCACCAAAAACAATGAACCAATGAAAGAGCTCGAAGCCTTGGAGCCTGTGTTACTAAATGAAGAAAGCTCTGAGGGTGATTGGTTGGAGGGTAGGATAAAATTTATGCAAACAAGAAGGTATCCGACCAATCTCCCTTCCTTTAAGAGATGGTTCTATCAGTTGAAAAATAGCAGTTATGTTCTCTTAGAAGCAGTAATTTTCAAAAGAAATTTTAATGCTGTCTTACTAAGATGTGTGAATGAGGAACAAACCAAAAGAATATTAGATCAATATCATAATGACCCAGCTGGAGGGCACTTTTCTGCAAGAACTACTGCAATTAAAATCATATGTGCTAGTTATTTTTGGCCAACACTATTCAATGACTCATTTTCATTAGTAAAGTCTTGCAGTGAATGCCAATTTTATGTTGGAAAGAGAAAGAATGCTGCTATGCCACTAAGACCCATAGTAGTGGAGGAACCTTTTGCTCAATGGGGTCTGGAATTCATTGGTATGATTAACCCTTTTTCATCAACTGGACACAGGTGGATATTGACAGCAACTGACTACTTCAATAGTTGGGCAGAGGCAGTGCCATTAAAAAATGCAACGGAAGTAGAAATTGTTAACTTCCTGGAGGAATTGGTAGCCAGATTTGGCCTGTCGAAAGCAATTATTTCCAACAATGCTAAAGCTTTCCTCGGCTCTAAGATGAGCCAATTTTCATTGAAATATGGGGTTTTCTTGAAAACCTTTTCTAATTATTACCCTCAGGGGAATGGCCTTGTGGAATCCATAAACAAAAATCTCATCAGGTTAATCAAAAGGATAGGCTTAGAACACTAGAGGGAGTGGCATAAAAACCTATGAACAACATTGTGGGCATACCGTATCACACCTAAGTAGATATTAAAGACACCCCCTTATGAGATGGTGTATGGGAAGGAGGCATTGCTGCCTATTTCTATGGAAATCCCTGCTCTCTAATTGCTCAAATCTCTTGAAATTGAGCAGAACGAAGCTATGGAGGTACAATTTTTTGAGTTACTGGAAGTACAAGAGAAAAGAGAGCATTCTCTCGAAGCCATGAACAACCACCGGTAGGTGGTGAAGAAGTGGTTTGATAAAAAGACATCTAACCAGGAGCTAAAATGCGGGGACTTGGTGCTCAAGTTCAACGAGCGCGAGGCAAAGCCTGACCAACAATTTAACTCTTTCGAGTTAGAAGACATGGAAGATAATGCCTTGGGTATTCGAGTTAATGGAATACACCTTAAAAATTTTAATTAGTTCTGTTTATGCAGTGGGTTTGTAAATTATAAATATGTAATTATTTTTCCTGCTTTAAGTTTTGGGTTTTCTTAGTGCTTTTTGAAAATGACAATAGTATTGCAAGAAATTGAGATACATTATAAATGAGCCAAGATATGAAAAAACATGAATATTATATTATTGCTAGAACATTTACATTATATAAAGTAGAGGCCAGTGGCCATGTATCAAAATATATATATACATCCGCTATAGGGCAGGAGGCTGACAAAAAGGCAAAAAGAAAATTGGGATTATGTTTTTTTTTCAATTCTCAAGTAGAGGAAGGACCAACAATAGCAGCAACAGATGGTGCAAGGTGAGGAAACACCATTCTATCAAAATCCTCGTACCACTGCATGTTTCAGAAGGGTTTAATATGATGTATCTGCATCAGGAAGTAGAAACCAACACGAGCAGAAAGGGCCTGGTTGGCACAGTTCCTCCATGTAGAAGCAGTCGATGCAGGTTGCAAACAAAAGGGACCCCACGATCAAATTCGGTGGCCCGAACTACTTGCTCCAATCCTCCAAGTTAACATTGAGGGAAGACTCGCTTGGTCAGCTTCAAAATTTTTCATTTAGAAACGCTGATGTCCAGGAGCGAAGCGACAAAGTGAGAGAAGATGCTGGTGTTTACCCTGTATTGGTCCTCGTATTCTACACAGTCTTTTCTTAGGACCCATTTGATCGCCTTTACATATAATAGGTTTTTTATGCCTGTCATGCGCTTTAGGCACCTGCACCTAACCTTTCCTAGAAATGCAACCTAGGTCTTTTTGCAAACTAGTCTAATTGGCATCTCCATTATTGCTTGCTACTCTAACTTGAGGATGAAATTTCTAAGATTAACTAGGGCCTACTAAGTAATAATGCTAAAGGTAATTGTGATGAGCAAGGTTTCTAAGGGCCTATTTATAGATTGGTCAAGGTTCGCCTGATGAGGCAAGCTATGATTACATCAAAGGAAAATGGTGCTACCAAGCCTTGATAATTAGTGTCGCGGTGTGTGAAGTGATGTGAATGATCAAGTACAGTTGCAACTTGCTTTGTTCAAGTTGCCGAATCAAAATAAAATAGGCTAGGTGTCTACATGAGGAGCTGTCGTCCTGATAGAATCAAGGCAAATCTTTTGATAAAGCCATTGGGTAAAATGCCCAAGTACAATCATGAAATCAATAAATGCAAAAGAACTTGCGAAAGATTTGACAAGGCTGTCTTGGTACGTTGTCCAAGAAAAATTAGGTGCCACCTCATGTGAAGTCATGTCCCTTAAAATGAAGAGTATTTTGGAAGGTTTGCAATCTCTTAACACACACGAAAAAGTTGGTGATGCATGTAGCAATGAAATGTGAAAGGCTGACACGTTCACTTGCTAAGCCATTTTTCACGAAAATCAAAAAGTAGGTTAGGCATGGGAAAGTCATTTATTGTGAGAATTTATCAAAAAGTGAAAATGACTAAGTCATTCACAAAGAGAAAGTGTTTTCGGAAGCTAATTCATTTGCAAATTTTGCAAAGCCTCTTGCAAATACAAAGAAATGGCTGAAATTGCAGGAAGTTCAACACAGGCCTTGGTCCCTGAGAACATTAGTGAACGAAGATTGACGGCGCCCTGTGTAAACATATATGGCCAAGAGTCTTATGCTACTCCAGGCATCCCAATAAAGCCATCTTGACCCTTTACCAGTCAAGCGGACCAGAAAACACTTGGCACAATTTCTCCTAGAAATTAAGCCCTAGTATCAGAGGATTGGGATAATGTTTTATATCCCGAGTTATCTCAGAATCCCAAGAGCCTGAGGGAGGCTGGATGTGAAAATATGAAGAAATTGTCAATCCCTTTCCACAGACGTGTATGGAACTATTGGCTTCCCCTGTACATGGTTCCTCTGGTGCATTATTGCCCAGAGATTGTGGCAGCATGCACAACAAGCTTCAATCGTCAGACTGGAGTTATAAGTGGCCCTAATTTGAGGGTAGTTATTAGCCCCCAAGCCCTGCAATATATGTTATGCATCCCATTCCCCTCACTCAAGAATGTTGAAGATTTTGACATTCAAAGGATGCAGGAGTACTGGAGAACGCTCTAGTTGGTGCATTAGTTTTATCACAATAAGATTGCTTAGGAGATAAAATTTTCAACACCTCCCAGATTCCCAATTGCTTTGGGTGCTTTAAAGTCGGGGTCTTCTTTCATATGTTCTATGTTAGCGCTGGTTTGTGGGTTGGATACAAACAAGGGAGTTTTCGAATTCCAAATGAGTCTCATCTTTATGCTGAGGAAGAATAACATGCCTTCGCTTATGGACTTCACAAAGGTTATAATTGATGGGATGATCCAACAACTGCAAGAATTCAAGGTTGGTTCTAGATTCAAGTATTCTTCTTTCTTGGTCTACATGATTTTGCATCATAATCCTGATTATTTCAAGGAATTCATGGCCCTGGCCATTTTCAACAAAAGTGGCGTGAGGAGGCCAGTTTCGACATGGAATTCTGTTTTGTCAAAAACTTTTGATTATTATGCATTTTCAAATTCATTCCTAGCTCTGAATTTTGCAGGATTTGGATAGCTCTTGGAGTAGCATATCCGTGCGATTGTTGCCAAGACAAAAATATGGGTTGAGAGGCCTCTTGCTGCCTTACGATTGGTTCTTTGGTACAAATTTTACTATGCTCCATATGCAAGGTTTTGTCTAGGAACCCTTCTGGCTCCCGCGCATTGTTTTCGACAGAGTGCTGGCCCTGGAGGTGTTGCAGCAGCTGAGTAACATTGAGAATGATAACTGGGGAGGAAGACATTTGACTTCCTATTTGACGCTGCATGTCATGTTCGACTCGGTATCGTTGGTGAAGAAGAAGAGCTCGAAGGTTAAAAACTTGGAGGTATTATACTCTAAGTTGGGTAGTCTTGGGCTGGTAATTATCAATGACACATGGCAATACAACCCAAAAAATAATCTGTTAAAGTTCGGCATAAAAATTCCACACCAGCCTCGGCCATTCGGGGACCTGTTGGATCTCAAAAATGCTAGTTTGAACCATTAGAGGTTGCCAAGCTCTCACAACATTATTGGCCAACTAACAAGGCCAACCAATATAGTTGAACCTTCTACTCTTAAGGCTCTGTGAAACCTAGTCAGGTGTACCTATGTGAATGATGCAGATTTTGAACTATGTTTCCTACTGGACGAATCTATCCATAATAGAAATTTGACAATGGAGAGATGTGATCCTAATTTGGTATAAATTGTATATGCAATATCAAGCTAAAAATTAATATGTTCAGTTAAGAGATGTAAATAAGATGGGTAAAACTAAATAACGAAAATAAGGGAGACTAGTGCCTTGTTGGGTAAAACAGAGTCAAATGAAGGTCTTAGATGAATGACTTCTATATAGAAAGTTCTCTAATTGTTTGGCATACAAATATAAGTTTATAACTAGTATAAACATGCAAGAACATGATTGAAAAACCCTACTTGAGGCAAAATATCAATCCTAACTATCATATTCTTCTTATTGATCCAAATAACATTCCCAGATTATTGTAATTGACTGAGAGGAATTTAATCCTTCTTTAAAGAAACCAATTAATCAAATCATACAGATACAACAAATGTGCACTGATAAATTGAACATATACTTGATATTTCAACTTAAATAATTGAGAAACATTGAGTTGGAGATAATCAAATAATTTCAAAAACTCAACAAACAACTGATACTAGAATGGAATCACTAAATCAATAGTCTTTCATTATCTTCCTTGAATATTATACATGCAACATGGTCCTTTTGAATATAAACATTTTGAAAATCCTATACTTCCTGCTATCTATCTTCTATCTCTCCTCTAACAACTGATTTTTACAAGTATTTATACAGTAAATTCTAAGGGTCACGACCCTTCATTGTCTGTTACAACCGTTTGAATTTTATGATAGAGATTTAAAATATTTAATTGGGTTGCCTTTCGGCAAATTAAATATTTAACATTAGACGAGATTTTATTTTACTTTATAACTTGACCACTTTTACATTTTGCTTAATTTGCCACTCTGAAGCTTTCTTTATTCTTACCGCTTCACCGCTATCAAATTTATGTCTTCTGGCGGTATCGCGGTGTTTTACCTTGACATCATTGTCAACCGCCTTACCATGGTCTGCATCTCTTCTCGTTGTGGTTGCGCTGTGATCGACTTTCATGCTTTCCAAATCCCACCGCTCCACTACGGCTTGTATTCCAACTCTAGGCGATACCACAATATCTGGCATTAACTGTCAGGCTCGCTGCTTATCGCATCACCGCGGTCATTGGCTTGACTACCAATGGTACTGCAATGAGCCTCCACATCTGTTGACTGTCCACCATGCCACTGTGGTCTCAAATTTGACCGTCTGTGGTAATGTGGTACCTATCTATTGACCGCCACCTTTGCTACCTTTCCGATTATCTCACCGCCACCGTGATACCACGCTCAATGAATTGTCTATGCGTGGTGTGGCGGTAACCATTCTCTGCTTACTGCTTCTTTGCTTACCTTTGAATACCACGTCACTGCAGTGTGTGTTTTGACTGACTGTGGTGCAGTGGTAAGGACTATATTGACTGCCACTCACCACTACCTCCATACCATGATGATAGTGCTAAGTGCATGCGGTGTAGCGGTAAAGCTTGCCTTGACTATGTCTGACTATTACCGCCATACCGCGGTAGAGTGGTATGATATAAAGAGTGAATATTAAGGCAACAGTATAAGGTATAAGGTGTATATGAATGGAAAAAATATTTTTTAATGGAAAATGTAGCAAATGAATGGGTTTAAATGGGAAAAAACCTTAGGGTTCTAAGGATTTTTATGGAAAATTATGGGAAAAATTTAGGGTTTTGAATGGAAATTTCGGGTTCTAATAGGACCCTCAGAGAAATGTTGAAGAGGGGAATTTGAAATTTTATGTAGGCCTTGAATATTTGCCTACTAAAGAGGGGTGATCTCTGTGGTTTAACTTTTACCACATTGTGGGGAAGCCCAACCAAAATTAGAAGATGAGTCTGTACCTGTGCAATCAGTTGAGTAGGCTTAGATGGAGGCCCAAAAGAATTAGAGACTTTTGGATATATAGGTAGGAGATAAAGAAAACAAGCAACCTTTTCTAGGAAGTAGAGTTAGACAATCAGTTTGACGATATCTGGGTGCACAAGCATTCAGACAGGGAGAACTCCCCAAACCCTTCAGTTTCAGAGAAGTTCTATGAGAAGGGAAGAGCTGCCACGGAACCCAGAGAGGAGGTAACCTAGAACGCCCCTATCACTAAAAAAGATGTAACACATGATGCAACTGTCAGTAGACAACATTCGTAGTAGGAGGACTCTTCAAACACACAAATGTCAGAGCCTTCTAGCTCCTCTAGATCAGGTCGGAAGAGGCCAAGGTGTTCTGGTCGTAGGAAGAAGGTTATAGTGAACCTTGAGGATTCTCCGGAAGAGAAGCGGCTGCAAACGAGAGAATCTGCTAGTGGGGAGGAGTTGGAGCATGAAGAAGCGGTGGTATTGGTTGCAATTCTTCAAGAACCTCAGGTATTATTTCCTCCCTCTTCTCTCTCTTCTATGTCTTTGGTCTCCTGCTCGTTTGCCCCTGCTATTTCATCCGCACCAGCTATTCCTATCATTGGATATCCAGGGCAGTCAAATATTTTCCCTCCCGATTTTCCATTTCTATCCCCTACTTTTCATTCCACCCCTGGAACACAATTGGTCGCCACTCCTGACCTTATGAGCCAACAGTTTTCATCTCTAAGGCTCGACCTTTCAGTTGGTGCTTCCCTAACCTTTTCTCATACCGTATTGTCGTCATCTCTAAGTGGCCAATTTATTCCACCCTTCTCCCCGGTAGTTATTACGAGGCCTAGCAAGTCCACTAATGCACTGAGCATGCTTTCCTTCCCACTAGCAGACCCTCGAGAGTTTCCTTTTGCTGGTGGACTAGGTATTTCTTCTTACAAATATTTTTCATAGGTAGATGCAAACAAAAGTGCTCGCGCAAGCCGAATTCAAAAAAGAAGAGAAAAGGATGCAGGCAGATAGGAAGAGCCTCTTTTGCAAATGGTATTCCACGAGAGTCAGAATTCACTGATGTTTGCAAAGATCACCCCCAATGTGATCAAACTGGTTGGAGAAATGCTACCAAGTGATTATTCTATCAACTCCATTGGGTTGGACTTGCATCAGGCTCGTCCGTAGGATAAAGTTGAGCTGATGGAGGAGACTCAAAGGGTAGTGACCACTGACTTCCTCAAGCTCAATTGCCAAGCAAAAAAAAAGGAGGAGCAATTTAAGGAGCTGAAAGGCAAGGTTGATATTTGGGAAAACAAGTATAGGGCCGAGGAAAACAAAATTAATCGCCTACTATCCGAGAGGAATGCCTTGGAGGGCAAAGTGAATGAGCTTCAGGCTTTGGGTGTGGATGTCGTTCCAGCCTTGCAAAATGAAATTGAGCAATACCGGGTGAATGAGGCAACTCTCCATGCTGATTTGAAGTAGAGGGATGACAGTATGAGGCAGCTCCGACATAACACAAATGACGAAGTAAATGAGATGAATTCCGCTCTACAGTCAGAAATTGAAAAGAGGAAACAGGCCGAATTGGCCTTGGAAGAGAAAGAGAAGTAAATTTCCACTTTAAGGAGTCAGCTATCCATTTTGGATGGAAGCTTATCGGAGCTAAGGGCAGACCTGAGTAGCAGAGTTATGGAGTTAGATCTTTTGAGATCCCAACCTCTTGCACCACAAATGAGCTCATTGGAAATTTCCAAGGAGTTATATGTGTCATACTAGGATAAGGTCAAGGCATTATGCCTTATTTTGTAGCCCAACTTGAAGTTTATGGCACAGGAAACCAACCTATGCGGAATAGTTAGTGAAACAATACAATAGGTGCAGGAGATGACATCTGATAAAGTTTTGGAGGCTAGGCTTTTGTTTGGAAAGCTGTATACGACTTCCGATGAGGATCGAATAATGGGGGCTATGGGCATAAACATTCTTATTTCCATGCACGAGGCCGCCCAACATGTAGCGGAGTGTAGAGCCAAATTGAATCAAATTACCAGTGACATGTTGGAAAAGTTTTCCCACTTAACTCAGTGAGGCCTCCCGTCGCCCTTCATCGCGGATCAGGCGGTAGCAGGTGTCGAGCACATAATTGCAAGGATTGAGGAGAAGAAGTAGGACCTCTCTATTTTCCAATCTTTTGATCATTCTCCAACTGCCAAAAATATTGAAGGTATCGTGCATCAGCTGGCACAACTCTTTTTCTAGCTTGAATTGGAGGCGAAGGTATCTGGCAGATTTCCTTTTAAGGCAATCATCGATCTCAAATTGGTGCATGAAAATTTATGAGCCCTCTCCGCATCATCAAACGAGGTCTAGACCAGTCTACAAGCTGCCCTCTCTCAGCTGTGAGTGATAATGGGATGCTGAACCAAGGTTTCTGCGGTTCTTCATTCCGTAGGAGAAATGTCCCTGTGAGTCGCCAAACTGTGAACTTTATTTCATGAACTGCTAGCTTTTGTGGTTATCTTTCCTTCATGGCTTCGCCTTGCCTTTTATTGCTCACAAATTTTCAACATTTTCCATGTGGCCTCCTAACGAAGATTCCTACTGCTTCGTATCGCTTTGCCTCTACCAAGTTCTGTGTGTGTGACGCGTGGCTTTCTCTAGCCGTTTCCCGAGCTGGGCCCACTATGCAGTTATTTTCGCTCAGTGTCAGCCACATAGCTTCCTCTCAGAGCTTTTTGCTGGGGCATCCCTCATTCTTTTTCCAGGTTCTATGTGCTCAACATGTGGCGTATTCTTGTGCGCCAGTTATCTAAGAGTTTCCGCCTATGCCGTTTGTTCTCTTTTGCTGCCATGTTTTCTTCTTTGATGCTGTGTGTCCTTTGTTGCTGCTATGTGGCCTTCTTTTCTTTGAGGATGGATTTTCTGGTGTGTTGCTGGGCAATCTTCCTATTCGATGCCAGCTCGAGAAGATTTGAAACGTCGATATTTTTCTAGGGCATCTTTTTCAATGTGGCTTTCAGGCGATGGGCTGGCTTATTTAAGCAACTCTTCTTCTCTTTTATTAGGTTGTTGTTGGATAGACAAAAAAATTCCTGAGCACTAGGAATAGCCTTTGTAATATTTTTATTGAACTTCAAGTTTGCAGACTGTGCCAATCAATTCGGCCTTTTCTATTTTTCATACATTTGATAAGATTTTTAGACCGTGTTTTTATTTTCCTATAGCATATGAATGCCTGTTCTTCATCTTTTATAATCTTCTACAACTTAATAAATACATATCATGTTTGAACTCTTCTATGTTGGCCGAAGTTGTACTAGATTGTGCTATGCAATTAAAGGGTATTCTAATGTCTAAAGTGCTTCTGGATAATCTATTTGATAGACAACAATTTATGGTTCGAGCCTTTGCTTTTGACACTGTGCCCAAGTAGTTTCATTCATGATTTGGCGCATCACCTTTAGTCTAGATTTTAATATTTCATGTTGTCTTTATAACCCTTTACCTCCCCCACTAAAAAATGAAGAGCCGACTTCGATAAAATCCAGAGGTCACTTAGCTAAGCGCACTATGTCCTCTAGTAGCTAAGTTTCCCATAAGACTGCTGTCCCCTACAAAATTTTGTGTCAACAGGTACATTAAAATGTTGAGGGAAAGGAGGCATGTATATGCTTCGATCAATGGATAAGAACATAGTTCCTCAATGGAGTATGTTTTCTTTATTCCACTCACTTTCATATTAGAGAATTTTGTTGAAATGCTTGAATTTTTTGTGTTAAAGTATCCATGGGTGATGGTGGTATGTTTGGTTGATGTTGCATGGAAGGATTGGTGTTTGTGTTGAATGTGTTGAGGTAATTGTATGATGAGGATGGATTTTGGTTTTGGAAGTTGGATGTGAATGTTGGATTTGGATTGATGTTTTATTAGGAAGGATTTTGATTGCCTTGTTGGAAGTGAGATGTGAACATGGTATTCAAACTAGCATGATGCTGAGATGGAAGTGTATTGGAATTAAGATTTGACCCAAAATACATGTTTGTGTTTATTGATGTGTGTTTTTTTACTTCTCAACATAGACAAAACACAAGTATCCTATCTCTCTTGAAAGGTAATTACCTATAGAAAATCTTCAGAAAACTACCCCAAGGTCTCTTGGGTGTTAGGTCATGATGGTGCAGAAACAACTTAGTTATGATGTGTGATTTGTTGGTAATCACAAGGGGCCTTTATGGTTTACAAATCAAAAATTTATAGGTCTATAATGTAGTTTTAGAAGTCCAAGAATAGGTATATTGTAGAAGTAAATTTAGAGCATCAGTCTAAAACTAATTTTGATCATCAGGTGTAATATTATTGTGATGCTGGAATCCTACATTTAACTTAGATTTAAAAGAAATATCAAAAGATTTAAGGTTTGGAGAGTTATTCTAATTTTAAAACTATGAACAATAGTAACAAGGACAAGTATTACAGTAGATAGGCTCCCAAATATCAAGTTGTGCTTAGCCAAGAATGTTCTACAGTGTCACAAAACTAGTGCAATCTTTTAAGGTTAACTTTAGATTTTTAGACTATAACATGAATACACAAAGCATGCACACACACAGTTGAACTTAAGTGCAGTAAATGAATGAGTTCAAACTATATTTAGACATAAAATCTATCATCGATAAAATACTAAAAGCATGAGCTGGGAGTGCATCAAATAACATAACATAGAGACACCATTAAAGTTGTTCATAAACTAACAAGCTAGAAATAGAACTAAATAGTAAATAAACTATGGAGGTTGAATCATGGACACATTAAGAGAAAACTCAAAGAAACCACCAAGCTTCAATGTTTTCTTATATATTGCTTCAAAATATCTTTATACAACAACTCATCTCTCTTTGCAAATGAAGGGGAAGCCCCTATTTATAATTTTCCAAAACCCAAATGAATGGCCAAGATTGATTTGCAATGAATGGCCCAGATTTACTACAACTTAGGGTTTTCACAATATCTAATACAAGTGCAATATTTCTCAATATAAAATTGGCAACAATTTTGTCTTTAGCCTATTTTTTCCTCTATCCAATTTTTTCATGTAGTTTATTTGATCTTTTAGCTACTTTTGTCCTATAGCTGGAAACTATAAATATTTTTCTTATATGATAATGTTTCCAACTTCCTTTTTCATAATAGAATATTGGAAAAAATTATTCATAACTACCAAGAGCTTGGCATGCTTTGGGAAGTTAGACTTGCTGATATTGTAGGCAATCATCCTAAATTCCTCCATTAGCTCTTCATACAAGCTCACATACTGATTTACTCTTTGAATGATTTGCTCTGAGTAGGTGAAGGATCGTGAAAAAAAGTCCATAAAGTACCAAGAAAAATTGTCATTGGTTCCTTGTTCCATCCTCCTTTGGAATTCATGTTTTATTAACTCGCAGTCCAATTCTTGAGTCGGCGTTGTAGCTCCGGCTAGCAATGAAAGGATCTCGTCACATTCAAACAAATTATCAAGGATGCAGGTGAAAATAGTATCCAACTCACTTACTGACTTTTCCAAAACTCCTTTCTTGAACTCAAAATTGAATAACCAAGCCTCGAGAAGCTAGTGATCCTCTTTAGGTAGAGCCAATTCTTGCTTCTAGACCTCTACGAATAGCTTCAGGATGCATTTTAGCTTGGGGTATGTCATATTTTACAAAGTAGGAAAGTCTTTATTAGCCTCCACCTCTTTTTTAATTTCCTCCTTTAGCATTAAGAAGTTATTGTGCATTTTAACCCCATAGCGGATGGTCTTGATTCCCACATCGATCACCCTTTTGAGCCAGTCTAAGATAGACTTGGTCCAAGTTCTCAATTTTTCCATTTTTTCTAATTTCTTCTTTGGATAACATGGTAGGCATTGGGGATTTTTCTAGAATTTCTTCTCCAAAATTATCCCATTATTGAATGAGGTCATCAATTTTTCTACTTATGCCTTCAATTCCTCCTTTGTGGCTTGATCATTATCCATTTGGTTGAGGATGTTAGTGACAAATCCTTGGAACTCATCTATCTTTTGTGCTTTGGAAGCGGGGCCTAGATTGATAGTTATTACTTGATAATCCATGGCTTGAATGGTCCTTGCATCCTTATCCACTACGGGAGTTGCTACTTGGAGTATATGGGATCTTGATGCATTTGTAGTAATATGAGATTTGATCTTTAACATATTCTTTTCTCATGTCTTGAGTTGAGAACGTGCCAATATGGCTTCTAAGCGAGCCTTAGGGTCTTGGAGCACCAAAGCCTTACTTTTTAATTGTTGCTCCAACCATGAGGGGATTTTTGTTTGTTGGTCAAGGGATGTAGTGTTGAATTCATTTTATGTATCCCATTGATCCTTTGGAAGCATTTCCTCCTCATGTATGGGAATGTCTTCAACATTCTTATCTTCTTCATCCTACCCCTCTTCTTGTATTATAGCCTTGCCTTTATCAGCTTCAAAAACTTCTCTTTGAGTAGGTTCCATAGCTCTTTGTTCAACATTTTCTTGTTGTGTTGATTGTTTATTCACATCATGCTTAATCTCAACTTCCTGAGTGAGCTCAACTTCCTTCTCACTAGTATTTCTCTTCTCTTGATCTTGTTCTTCCTTCAGATGCTTTTCTTCATTTTGTGGAACCTCATCTTGGCCTGTTTCTTGAAGTTCATCATCTGTCTTAGCATTTTCTTCCTTTAGTATGTTGACCTCTAGGTCACTCTTTTCTTCCTTACAGCAACGTTCATCTGGAGTTGCCTCTTTGTCATCATGCTCCTTATTTTGTTTATCTTCAAGCTCTTTATCATTTGTTTCTACTTCATAATATTTTTCAAACCCACTTAAATATCCATCTTTAGGCGTTTGTTGCCCCTCTTCTTTTGAAGCAACCTCATCGAGATCAACAAGTTTAAATCTTGGGTCAACATGCTCATAGTATTCATTACAGTCTGAGTCTATAGGCTCCTTAGTTATATCAGTTGTCTCCTTGAGCTGTTCCTCACTCCTTTCCATTTCTTCACATATTTGCATTTTTCCCTCCATTTTTGATGGCTTAGTAGGAGGTGGGGGGACATGTAATGAAGCAAAAAGTTGGGCCATGAAGAGTTTAGCCTTAGGAGTCAAAATTGTCTTCAAGAATTGGCAAGGCATGTTTTGCAAATAAGCAACAAATGTCTCTAGTAATGCAATTGGTGCCATTGGAATAATGGGCATTGAAGGCAGTAAGGTGGAGAAAGTAGGCAATGAAGGTGGGAGCAAGGAAGATGATAAAGGCGATGAGGTCAAGGAAGAGGAATCAACAATGACCATAGGAGAAATTATAGAAGTGGAGGTGAGGTGGATGGAGATGTCCACAACAGGTAGAGATGATACATGCAATGGTGGTGGAGTGGAAGGAGATGGTGCAATGGTAGTAGATGAAAATGGGGAAGTGGTAGGTGGAGGCGATTGTGGTCTCACCTCTTCCTCTAGGAGTGAGGATTCCTCTAGTATAATAGGTATATCAAGAACAAAGATTCCTATCTTATTAGGTTTCTTGGGATGCCTCTACCCTTTCACTGGATTTTTGGAGTAAACCCTTTGTTTGGGTTGTCGCTCTAGTGCATCCTTCCTTTTCTTCAACTGCGTGACTGGTGGAGACCTTGGAGCTTCTCTTGAAGAACTTGCATAGGTGCCATGTTTTGTCTCAATCTCAATATCATCCTCTAGCTCCCTGTATGTCAGTTCAACACCTTGTTATTGCAATTGACCTACTTGGCTATCTAACCATATTTTGGTTCATTTCTCTATTAGGCATGTGATTGTATCTAAATCTATAATTTCTGGCTCAGCCCAATCGATCACTGGCAAGGGTACCTTGGCAACAAAATTATATCCTTCATCAAGAGTATTATCATCCTCGACCACTTGTTCAGGAGCTAGAAACAAATCAATGGATTTTATAAAATTTGTTGTCATTCTCATATTGCATCATCTCCGGACCTCATGGTCATCATCACAATTTTCCCAAAAGTCCTCAATATGAGCTTTATGAGCATGTTGCCTCTCGACATGCTTCTTTAATTTTCCTAGAGGGTCTAGGACTCCTCGTTCTATATGCAACTCCAAGTTGTACTTTGCAATTTATTTTTTTGAATAATCTACACAAGGAGCGGCGAGGCACAAATACATTCCTTGACTAAAAACTATAGGGTACAAGACCTAAGCACAATGCTTTTCTTGCAATCAAGAATGGGAGGTTTGCAATTTTTGAGTAAGCTCAAACAAGATTATTCTATCACTAGGGTACCTTGGAAGATGGTATGGGAAATTCGAGAACCCTTCAACCCTTATGTAACTAAACTTGGGAAATTGGATAAACCAATACCCAAAATTTTTGACTAATGCCTTTGCATAATGGGACAACCTCCTACTATAATTATTTGATAATGTCTACATGATGTGCATGATGAAAGCATCATTTACCCACCTATAATCCTTCTTATAGTTCTTGTATTGCAATTGTGGGTAACAATCATAGATGAGGGTTTTTCCTTTCTTCTTTCCTAGCTCACCGACACAAGTCAACCCCTTGTAGGGAAAATTAACTGCCAAAAGATATATAATGTAAGAAGTCATATAGAACTTAGTTTTCTTCACTGCAAAAAATTGATTATGGATTATTGTCATTGATTGTCTTGCACCAATGAAATTTTGTGTCACCCCTGAGGATCTCCTCCACAAAGTACCACATCCTTTCTTCAAAGAGTGAGGAGGTAGGGAGCCCCATTACTCTACTCAAGAGTGTCAGAAGGTCATTGACTTCCTCCACAAAGTCACTTTGATAAAGCTTTTGAGGTAATTTATTTGCACTTGGATGATGCTCTGTTACATTGGTGGTTTTCGTTGCACCAAAAGATTGACTTGTCAATGCCCAATACAACTGCCAGATTTATGTAAGATCCACAAGAAGCAGTTAAGCCATGCCACAAACCCAAGTGCCGTGCTAGACAAGGAAGACCAAGAGACATACCATCTTGCAAAAATCCCCCCAGTGCAAGTGAGGAGTTTGAACCTGTGACCTTGGCTCTGATACCAATTGTTACATTGGTGGTTATTGTTGCACCAAAAGGTTGACCTGTCAATGCTTGATACAACTGCTAGATTTATGTAAGATCCATAGGAGGTGGTTAAGCCATGTCACAAACCCAAGCATCGTGTTGGATAAGGAAGACCAGGGGACACACCATATTACAACATGCTCGATCATCCATGTCTTATTTATGGCCCTATTACAACCTGTAGGGTGTACCTTTTATACATTTTGAGCATATTCCTTTTTAGCATCTTCCATCTTTTCAAATAAAGGGATCCCAAATGTTTGTTCGATTGACATGGGAGTCAAGTCAACCAATACTCTCCCATCCACAATGAATATTCTCCTTGTTTTTTGATGGTAGCACTCTCTGCATCCAAATATCAATTCTGGGCCAACCAGAGCTGGAGGGAAGCCTACTACCTTTGCAATCCCACTTTTCTTCAATTTGCATGCTTCTTCAATTTTTGGGCTGACCAAGACCTGTTGTTTAAATTCATCAATGTTGATGTGACCTAAGTCTATATCTGACACCTTGTCCCATTGTGAGATAATCCTTGAGGTGTACTCAACCCCATGGAACTCATACTTCATTTTGGCATTTTCCTTTTCCCCTTTTGTAGCCTTTGTGCACTTTTTGGCCTTGTTGGTCTTTTCAGCTTGTTCCATAAATCCGACACAAAGAACACATAGTAAATTCCTCGATAAATTAAGAAAGAGCGAAAGACCAATTAGGTCATGCTTAAATGTCATTAAATGCATCCATACACCTTAAAGGAATCATTGCATTCATTAAATTCCATCATTTTATGATCATTTGCAAGGTTTGCAATTTTTTGGGCCAGGCAGTGCGGGTTTTCATTGTGCGGATGCCATCGATGCGGAAGCCATTGGAAGTGGTGCTGATGTAGTGGCATTGAATAGATCGCCTCCCACAATGATTTTTCTATAATGACACATCATTAAGTTATTTAATATGAACTCATTAAGTCACATGGAAGATTTAGGTTAAAGCACTTGGGATCATTTTACTTGGTTAAATTTGCCTCCTTGGCTTTTGTAGAAAAACTCAATGTAGAAGCCATCAATCGAAAAGCCATCTCAATTTTTCTATTAATAATGGATTGAAAATGACAACATCCCACAAATGTCTTCCTGCATCGCAATCTCCATAATGGTCTTAAACTTGGTAATTTTGGGTTGAATCAATTTTAGCATGTGAAAAATGCAATTTAGAGTTGTGTTAGGTCATTGTGCTTTAGGGATTTTGTCATTTTACAAAATGTGGAAATTCGGCTTGCAAATGCGGCACATGCAGAGGTTGTCAAGGTTAATACCATTGAAAATGTCTTGAAGGTCATGGTGATCCTTTAGCAATATCCTGCATGGGAAAACCTGCAAGGTTTTCAGACTCCAATATTTTAATTTCAATTTTGTTGAGGAGTTTATTTGGCGCATGAGGAAGTTGAATTTAAGATTTAAGCAAATACTAAAGCTATGTAGAAAAGGATGATGTGGAAGCCACCTGACCAGATGATGTCAAGGTTGATACCATTGAGGAATGACTTGGGGCGCACAACATCCAACAAGCGGAACTCTGCATGAGGAAACCCACAAAGGAGTAAACACTTGAAATTTCACTTTAAAGGTCGGTGTTGAAATCAATGCTCACTTCATGTAGTCTTCACCCTAAGGGTTTGCGAGAATCACCCATGGAGATGTGGTTGACCGAGAAGTTGGTCAAGTTTTTCCATTGAGAAATGGCTCAGAACAAATGGTTTCTCGCCAATGATGTCCCTTAAAGGAACACCCATAAAGGCTTCTAATGTTGGGAAAAATTTTGAGTTTGAAAACTTTCAACGACCCCAAATTTGGTTTGTGAGAGTGAAGGGGCGGGTGTCAAAGTCAATTATGCCATTGAAGATGGTGTTTTGGAAGTGGCACCTTGCGAAGGTAGCTCTATGTTGGGTATGACTCATTTGAAGTCTTGAGAGAAAGGTGAGAGAAAAAGACATCACTTGGAAAGTCATCAAAGCATTATCGTTGAGAACGTCTTGCATCTAATGGCTTTCCACCTAAGGCATCCCACCAGGAAAAATCTGCAAAGGGCTTGAGACTCAGTTTTTTTGAGGCTTTATCTTTGACCTACAAAAATTAATGATGCAAAATTTATTGATCGGGAATCCATTCAAGTTTTACTATTAAAACGGTTCGAGCATTATGGCCTCCCACCAATGACATCCCACGATGGGTTTTCCTCAAGGTTTGAACGTTAAACATTTTTCGCTTATGAAAATATAAGAACCCTATGTTTTTCTTGTAGGAATGGGAGAAGCGGATGTCATTATCTTTTGTGCCATTGAAAATGCTATTTAAAATGGTAGCCTCCTACAAGCGTATTCCCACGTTCAAACATTCACTTCAAAATTCTCAATGGCTTCAGGGTTTGTTGATTGTTGATCAATTAGGGATTCAAATTTTGAGTGCAATGCTATTTGTTTTAGCCATGAATCTCATTAAAATGCAACCATAGTGTCATAGGATTCAATTTAGTCATGTTTAATTAAAACCTCACTGTGAATTTAAAAACGTCACAATCACTAGCTGTAACCACCTAAGAAAACCTAGCAAGTGACTCTCGGTGAATTCAAATAGCATAGAGACAAAAAGGATAAAGATTCATACCTACCATCACACAAATGGAAGAGAAGAATGCCACGTCAGTTTCTGAATTTAATCACATAGGAAACAATTCGACAAGCTCTTCAAGTTTTGACTGCATAAAGGTTAAATTACCTATCAAAACCCCTATTTATAAACCTCAAGTGCCATTAATGTGAGCAATAAATGCAGGCCTTTTGAAAAATGTGTGCGAGGACGAAATGTTAAAAATAAGATGTGAGCACCACGAGGGTCAGAGGCCATGCAAAAAAATGAGGGGTGGATGCCTCTGACCATGATGCCATGGAGATGACATCTCACAGATGGTGACCCACAAGGAAGCTTCTGCAAATGGTGATAGGAGGGACGACTTCCACATAACAACAACCTTCAAAGAACCTTTCACAATTTCCCCAAACTTCTTGAAACTTTGACAAATGGCTAGACATGGTAAGATTTAGAAATGTGGAAGGCACTTTGATCAATTAGGTCCAAAAGTGGGGCACAAAAGCGAAGCAAAAATGAACCAACCCAACAAAAGGTAAAGCCAAAAAAGAGGGGGTCCCCGGTCCATGCAGGGCATGTACTGGAGATGCACAATAGTGTTTGGTGTAGTGTTGGTCATTTGGGGTTGTGTTTTTGGTGTGACAATATCAATCCTTTGTGTCTTATTTGGTGGATTTAGATTTGTGGTGTTTTGACCCATGGAGGTAGTATTTTAAGTGGATGATGTGGTAAATGGATTTGCAAATGAGGTACCCATGGTGTTAGATGACGTAGAAAATTAATTTGTAGATGGGGGACTTGGTACATGGGATGTTGGATTTGTACTTTTCATCCCAAATGTTGGAGGAGGGGGTATGCTAACAATAGTCATGTTATGTGTAGTTCCCCTAAGTGGTAAGATAGTGTATATTTGTTGTGAAGTGGGATTGGTTTGTGGAAATGTGTTATGGAATTGACCTTGAGTTTATGTTGTTCCCTCTATGATTGTGAAAGTGTCAAAACCAACGGGAAGTTTGGATTCATTTTTAGCAAATGCTAGAAAGTATCTATCAGGATCTACTGTGATAAGCTCCTTTATGATACACAATATCCTAGGATCTTGGGAAGCATTGTCAATTTCCTCTTGGGTTAAACCTTGTTCCACCTCATTCAATTTTAGATTGGAAAATGGATTTGCAACTTGAGGTTGTGACATTAGTGACTGGTTTGAAGATGACCCAAAATTTATGGTGCTAGTAGGATTAAAGTTGGGATCACTTGAGGAATCCAGGCCTTTTCATTTCCTTTGTGATCTAGTGAGGACCACATAAGACTTTTGACTTTTGGATTTTGAGACTTTTAGGATGAATGAAACTAAGAATGGAGATGCAAGATGAAAATGATACTAAGCTATGTTTTTTGGATATAAAGATGCAAGATGACAATGCAACTATGACTATGCTTTGGGATATGCAAAGTGATAATGAGACTATGAATATGGTTGGGATATGAAACTTTGAACCTTAAAAAGGGATGCTAAGAAAAATATGATGACCCAAGGTAACAAATATAAATGCCAAGACCTTAAGAGGATAATAACCAAGATGATGATGATGATTGGATAAAAGGTGAACCTAAACTAGACACATGAGTTGTAGGCCCAACCTAAGGATAAGATGGATGAAAGATGACAAGGTCAAGACACCTAAATATGCAACTAATGTTTGATCAAAGGTTTGATAAGCTTTCTAATCTCAAGAATCAAAGGTGATTAATGAGCTAATATGACAAATGCAAACTAGGATATGCGAGGTAAGCTAAGGAAAATGGCGAAATGCAATAGAAGAATTGGATGAACTAAAAAAGTCTCAAGTTTGAATATATAGTTACTTTTTGGAAGGAAACTAAAAGTTGGATGCATAGGTATTTCCCCAAAATTTTGAAAACTGACAGATGTGGTGTATGACCCAAAAAATATGGTGTAGAATCAAACACTTGTGGTGCAGTATCAATCAATTAGGGTGCACAAGAAAATGCGAGTTTCTAGATTCCTAGGGTTTCTAATAGTTGTGATAGTATTTATGAGAATTGCGATGTTTAAACTGAGAGTTGTAGTGTTCTATTTGATAGTTGTGGTGTTTTGGTTTTTGGTCTCATTTTGATGTTTTCTAAATGGTTTTCCATTTTGAGCAATTTCCAAATTTGATAATAAATAACAACAAACACTTAGAAGAGAAATTAGGATATTTTGACTCTTTGACTCTTGGAAAGTAAGTATTTTGCAAGTTTTCTTCCACAAAACTCACTAGGACTTGGTTCACAAACAATTAAAGCAAGCAAAACCTAGCTAGTACTAATAGGGTTATCTACTAAAGTGGGATTACTACACCTTTTGGGTGTTTTTAAATATGAGCACAAGGAGTGGGTAACTAGCATATGCCAAGGTTATGTACCACCTTCACACCCCTCACCTTGAAAGGATGAATCCTATACAAGGAACTGTGTCACCTCAACCAAGCACCAAATGTTGTAAGTAACTTCTCGTGATGATGCTATCATGATGCACTAAAATAGCAGACATCCAAAAAGGTCTTAGGCTTCTAAACACAATTGTTCTTAGTGGAGGAAATCTCAAGAAAACCATATATTAGTAGCGATGGGAGGCCGGAATCTCTAACCCGTGTCTAGAATCACTTAGGATCACAAGGCCCACCCCCTAAGGCACAAGTGGATTGAGCTCACTTTTTAGTTTTTTTTACTTTTATATAGTTTACTGGAGGTATATATGCTGGGGGTTGTTCCTTGGGGTGAAACTCCATAGGCAGGCCCACCCTACTCAAATAAAAAAGGGAAAGCTTATGTATTGCTCTTTCTCATAACCCAAGAATTACATGTAGCGCAAGGGGAGAGGATACTCAAGACTATACTGTGTCGCTATTTCTCATAGCACAAGAATCACTCAAAGCACAATGAGAGAGGATACTTTAGATAAACATTCTTTTAGTAACTAACTCACATGCATGCAAGTGCACAAAATTTGGAAAACGCTTGTTCTTTTTAAGCACCAATTCTAAATGTTCCTAATTTAAAAATCACAAAAGCACAATGGAACCCTGCAAGAAATTAGATTAGTAGTTCAGTTGAAAGTCTTCTCTTAACATTTTCCACAAGCTGAAAATAAGATATCAATAACCAAAAAGAGCTCTGCCCTAACAAATGCAAAAAGAAAAAAAATGAAAAACTCAATTTTATACCTTCGTTTTGCTTGATAGCCAAATACGGTTCCCAAAGGCTTAGATGCGATGTTTTAGACTATGACTGCGATGCACAAATGTGTCATGGGATATAAAAAATGTAACTCAAAAAATGAAAATTGTAGTTCTGTAAAAGTTGGCTGCAGTTTAGAATCCAACAATTCCAGCTTTTGAAGGCATAGATGTAGTGCAAAACTTGTAGCTAGAAAAACACAAGGATCTATTAAAAACAACAAATCTCTGGATACAAATGATGCAAGCTCATTGCCAAAATTTTAAAGAAATAACCAAAACCCAATAAAGTGATTAGAAATAGAAAATGATGCAAGAGCATCCTTGGTTCTTTGCAATTCTGCATCAACCAAAAATATTTTCATTTCAGTTTTGTTCTTGTTCAGTTCAAGTTGGCAGATTCAGTATTTCATCATATTTTCTCACCAGATCCTGTGGATCTATGTTTTCATCATGGACATGTTCATTTTCCTTATTCCAAGATTTCTGAATGATTGGATATTTTTCTAGTAAGTTATTGCTTTCGGATTAAGTGACAGTTTCTAGAATAGAGCATTGAAGTAGTTTTGACGCTAACGACTAATTTTGTCTCTTGTGGATCCTTCCCGTAACTTGTGGATCCTTGCGTTGTGTTTCAAATTGTTCCATGGAGTGTCCCTGACCTTAATTTAGGTCCACACTTCATCATATGCACCTGCCAAGGAGAAATTCAAATTGAAGGCTGACCTATTTCATGCATGTTACTTTTCCTTCATCGAAGATTGCGATGATCTTTAGTTGACGCAGATGATTCTAGATCTTAGATGTGATATAAATCATTGTAATAGATCATTAGGATAGCAAGTAGAATGAATATTGGATTCGATATGTAACATTTCAGCTCGCAATAAGGAGCATATAGGAACACTATATTTCAAGCATGTTGTATCAGGCTTGTGAGCCCAGTCTGTGAACCTTGATGTTGTTGACCGATTGTAATTGAAATTTATGATAATAAGAATGTTTGAATATGCATTTGCCTCCATATTCTGTGTGGCTTCTATTGTGTAACTCTTGCTATTTATTCTAGACTGTTCTCTTTGAGGACCCTCCTATCATGACTACATCAAATTGGTATCAGAGCGAGATTCGTTTTGTGAGAGATCATCAGAGTTTGTGAAGTCCTATTGAATATTTGTTGTGGGGTGGTGGATTGAGGATCTGAATTGCAACTATGGAGGACTTGTGTAAAGATGGAAGGAAGAAGAAATGGTAGAGGAAATGGAGTGCGTGAAAATGCAAACCCAACTATAATGGAGATGTTGAGAGGAATTGCTGCTAAATTAGAAGCAGTCGAAACGGCCCAGAGGGAGGTCGACCAGTTGATGATGTGAATGATGAAGAGGTAGAAGAACATGAAGAAGGGGAAAGATAAAATCAACTTGGCCTTGATCAGGGAGAAGAGAGGTTCATAATATCCCTAACCAAAGTAAATACTAAACCACATTTCAATCCACCAGATTATAGTGGTAAGTTGGATTTAGATAAATTGCTTGATTGGATAATGGAGATGGAGAAGTATTTCAATTTTGAAGGTACCACCAAAGACAAGAAGGTGAAATTTTCTTGTATAGAGTTGAAAGGACATGCATCCCTTTGGTGGAAACATTTGTAGACATATAGGCAAAGAAGAGGAAAGGAGAAGAGAAAATCATGGGATCAGATGGTGAATAAGTTAAAGATGAAGTTTATGCCCATAAACTATCAGATTAGTTTGTTCCGAAAGTTGCAAAATTTGAAGCAAAAGGAGTCAAGTGTGATAGAATATACTAAAGAGTTTAACAAGTTGAATATTAGATCTGGACATTCGGAGGATGAGACCGAGCAAGTAGCTAGACATGTGAATGGCTTGAAGCCGTCTATACAGGATGACATTAGTTTGAATCAAGTTGCTGAGTATGGAGGAGGCATATCAATGTGCGCTAAAAGAAGAAGAGAAGCTGAATAAAAGACATGAGGAAATACAAAGAGAAAGAGGTGGAAGATTCTAGAGAGGAATACTTTTTACAGGAGGAGGAAGAGGATCTTTTGCAGATCAGAATAAAGATAAGGAAGCCAGTAAGAATGATAATTCGTACCGTAGAGATGATGGAATCTCTTATCAGAGAGGAGGATATGGTGGTTATCAGAATGAGGGTTATAGAAAAGATGATAGAGGATAGGGGAAAAAAGTATTAAGGGGAACTTGTTTTAAGTGTGGTAGAGAAGGACATAGAGCATTTGAATGTAATTAGGGAGAGACAAGTAGAAAGACAAAGAACAGTAGAAGGACAACCTTTGCTGAGGAGGATCATGTCATATCTTCTAATAAACTGAAAGAGGGAGAAGTGTTGGTGAACATACGAGTATTGTGTTAAAGTGAGATGGAGCAGGAACCATTGTAGAGAAATTTTTTGGTCCGGACCAGACACAAGGTAGCTGGTAAATGTTGCAGAATGATTATTAATAGTGGAAGCTCTGAGAACCTAGTTTTTGAAGAAATGGTGACCAAATTGAAGCTTGAAATATTGAAACACCTGAAGCCCTATCAGATAGCATGGATTCAAGATGAGCATAAGATACTAGCAAGTGAACAATGTTTGGTGAAATTGAAGATATAAAATTATCATGATGAAGCTTTGTGTGATATCATGCCTATGGATGTATGCCATGTTTTGTTGGGAAGGCCTTGGTAGTATGATAAACAAGCTATTCATGATGGAAAGAAGAACACATATACCATTGTTGCTGTGAACCCCAATTTCATACCTGCACAAATACAACAAAAAATCATATTATTAGATCATATGCAAGCAAGAAACAAGGATTCCCCATGAAATCCATTTACAAAGATTAAACTAGGAAAATGAGGAACAAAATACCAAAGATAAATGAAATCCTAATTTAAACAATGCAAAATCTTGATCCCATGGGGGAGTTGGTGCCAATTGATGTGTCGAAATCAACCTTTTCCCAACTCCTTTGTAAGCCTTGATGATTTGATGAAGATCGATCCACCTTGGTTGAATTTCTGCATAACCTAGCTAAGAGCTTGATAAAAACATATGAGAATGGATATGCTTGAAGATGGATTTGAGTATAGTAATTCTACTCAAATTGTGGATGATTGAATGAGAGGAATAGTCTCTCATTTATAGATTTCCAAAATGGAAAAGAAAGTGAAATTGACCAATGTGGGATAAAAGATAATCCAATGGCATTGTGCCACTTGTCCACATGTGAATGGTTGAGGAATGAGCACATTTTGGTTGATATGCCAAAGAGGGGGAGATTTGAAATTTGAATTTGAAAGTTGGGGGGAGAGAAGAGTGGAGTTAATATCACTTGGCTCAATGCACAAGGACATGTAAGAGGAGTGAATGCCTTGTTGGAAGTACCCATCCACTTGGATTTTTGAATTCAAATTTGAGGGAATATTCCCTTTTGATGCCATGTGAGGGAAAATAGAGATTTAATAAATCAAAGTATTTGATTTATTGTGCAAGTTGCATTCTCTAGAGGATGTGACATAGATTAGGATTAAATTAATCAAAGATTAATTAATTTAATGAAGAATTAGGAGATGTGACAATTTAGACTTAAATTTATGAATTGATTTAAATAAAATTTAGAGGAAGGGTTTAATTAAATAAATAATTTTGATTTATTTAACTAAAGGGGAAAATGTTAGATTAAATCAAATAATGTTTAATTTATTCAATTTAATGAGAAGACTTTAGGGATTTAATCAAATAAGATAGATTATTTAATTAAAGAGGTATTAAGAATTAATTAAATTAAATTGATTAATTTAATTAGTAGAGGAGAAAGACCTAATTAAATAAATAATGATTTATTTAATTAAGGGATGAAAGGTGTTGATAAGTTGAGAGTATGATTCAAGAAGAAATGATGTTAGTAGGATCAAAATCAGGTGCATGGATCGAATTGTACATTTTTCATGTCTACATTTTGCCCCTCTTTGAAGCAATGTACTTGTTGCATTGATTCAAATAATAAACTGCTGTGATCAAAGTTCAAAATTTCTCAATTTTTGAATGCCCCACTGTTGCCCCAACAAAAGGATTATGCTGGTATACTGCCCCCTCGAGAGATCGAGCGAAAATGTACAATTTTCCGACCAAGATTGCGATAAAATGCGAGAGGAGTGGTTCTATTGATCAGAGGACGAAAGATAATTCTTTAGAAAGATCAGATATTTGATGTAGACAATTCTGATGATGTATAGACAGTCATCGACCATGGGTAGCCTCGTGTATATTTTGATAAAACACACTGATTTTAGATAGAAATGTTAGTAAAGATAGAAGAATAAGAAGAATAAGATGGATGGAAGGAGGATCCACACACGTTCACATTATTACCGATGATGATGATGTATTGCTTACCAGGAGTTGGGATTTTCAAAGGGCCAATTACTTTATGTTTGATAACACACATAAGTAAGATGCATAAAGGTATAAAGGACCAAGATGGCATTGTACCCAGTGTGATGGACTTTGACTCGACAATCAGATAGGAGTATTCTTGTTCACACTTGACTACGAAAACCTTGCTAGGACGAACCTAACAAAACAAGTATTCGCCAAGTTATTTTACAAGAACATCCAACAAGAACAGTAGATAAAAAAGATAATAATCATTGCCCCATTCCTTTCTCTCTAAACCTATTTTTTTTAGGCATCATCGAGAGGTCCTAGGAATGAGCGCAAAATAAGATAAGTCAAAAAAGACCAAGACAAAGTAAACAAACAAGCTAATGTTCTTCATATCGCTAGCTGAGGCTAAACTACTAGGGGTACCTAATGCTTATGTCCATCATGGGAAGGATTCATCCTAGGACATGTTGTGATCAAGGTTTTGGTGAGACTGATTGGGTGATAAGCTATTGACATTCCGAGTTGACCAACTGGCTTGCTTACTGATCTAGACTTTCAAGACTCTAATGATTAGAGTATTCACTTTTGAAACTGCTCGACTTGCTTCTAACCGACTCACCAAAGGGTGAAGGCAACGATTGAGTTTATTATGAGTGATGACAATCATGGGTGAAGGCGAGATGAAATGGATGCACCATTTTGGATTTTTCAGATATTTTGAGGCTGTTTTTGGTATTTTGAAATGTTTTACAAATGTTTTTGGTATTTTCAAGATTTTTCACTATTTTTGGTATTTTTGAAGTTTAAGATGAAGAGACTAACTTAAAGACCTATCGCAGGGGTCTCAGGAGCTGATATGTAGATTAGCCTTGCCTATGTTATACACGTAAAGACCATGTAGTTTGATTGACGACAAACTTGACTCAATGATGAGATAGATGGGCAAACAGATTACCATTTTATTGTGACGGACACCTAAAGGACTGACCTAACTATGGAAAAGATGAGAAAATGGATTGCTGATGCAACAGACACCTAAAGGATTGACCTAAATGTGGAAAAGATGAGCAAACAGATTGTCGATGTGATAGACGCCTAAAGGACTGACCTAAATGTCTCGAGGGATGATCAAAGATCAACCTTGCCTATGTTCAAGCTTAGAGACGACGTAGTTCGGACTAGGTGGAAGACTTACAAGACTCAATGATGAAGTTTTTGAAGATTTTTTGATATTTCGACATTTTTTTGGATTTGTTGATGAATTTTCCAAATGTTTTTGGATTTTTCACATGATTTGACAATTTAGATATGGATATGTGGTATCAGTGCTCTGTTTTGGGATTTTGTTGAAAAACAAGCTAGGATTTGATTGATCAAATTGATGGATTGATAGTTTGACTAAGTGTGTTAAGTCAAACAAAAGTGATAATGCACTCCTAAACTCTAGGAAGTTGTGTTATCCTAGAGTAAACTCATACACAAGAGGGTAGTTTGACTAAGTGTGTTAAGTCAAACAAGTTGATGATGGATTGGATAATTTGACTGTGTGTTAAGTCAAATAAGATGATAATGACCTTGTAAACTTTAGGAAGTTGTGTTATCCTAGAGTAAACTCATGCACAAGATGATAGTTTGACTAAGTGTGTTAAGTCAAACAGGGTGATAATTGATTGGATTTAATTGATCAAGATTGATGAAGCTTGATTTGGAACAAAATTGTTTTGATGATTTGATGTGACACTGAAGTACACATTAGATGCAATTGATATGAATTATTTGGATTGATGTTCGACAAAAGATAAAGCTTGATAAGGAATGTCTTCTTGTCAAAATATGCCATGGGCTAGTGATTTGACTTGGTGCTCATAAATGTTTTAACCAATTTGATTTCATGTTTGTCAATGTTCGGATCACCACATAAGTAGGAGGATATATATCAAGATTTATTCCCAAAGCAAGATGCAAATATCTGCCCCCAGTGTCTAGTAATGTTTGAACGACCATGGGTAGGTTCTTGGATAGATGGATGGATGAATGGATATGGATCATCTTGCGATAAGATAAGGGTGTTCAAATAAAGGATGCTCATTTGGATATTGCTCATTTAGCGTTGGGTAGGATGGGATCAATGAAAATGACCCATGTCAACATGTTTACCATAAACAAGTATAAAGTGTGCACCAAAATTTTCCAAGATCAAGATAACTTGGATTATGGATGCAAATATATGAACATGGATTGGATAAAAGGTTTGTGGATGAACGGATGATATGGCTCGAATGCTGGCTTTATTATGGTGTGATAAGATGCTTTCTCCTGAACTGATGTACATAGATGCTCGATTCTACACATGATGCCTGTTTTCCAGGTTTTCATCATGGTAGTTGCCCAAAGTGCCACCGAAGTGGTTTTCACTAGAGGATGATTTTTTGTCCTTGTTGTTTTCAATCCTTTTTTTGATTTTTTTAGGATTTTTGATTTTATGATTTTTTTGTATTTTCTGGTGAGATTTTAGGCTCATGTTGAACCACATGGTACTACTAATGTACATGCTTCTTTCATAATGTGCCATCGGTATCTTGCTTGAAGAAGTTTCTATTCCAAGATACGTGCACTTGAATGCAACTTTTGAGATCCCAGATCTGCTTTGTTGATATCAGAGTTAACTCCATCTTTGTGCACACATCGCGATAGAGTGCCTTCTGAATCCTTATGATGAAGGGTTGTTGCCAATACATGGTCAATGTGAGAATTTGATATCACGCATGGAGGTGAGGATGGAGTGTTTTTATGGATAAAAGATGGATTGGTTGATAGTTTGGAACCTTTGACTTTCCAAACTTGGGAAGATGAGCAATGATGGGTGGATATGGAAGTGTGCATGGAATTAGGACCAACTAATTGATACACTTTGTATGTCGCTTGAGAAGATTTATTTTTCCTTTGTGGACATCTTTGATGGATACTTGCCCCTTTTTTATTTTTCCCCATAGTTTCTTTGACTGATGGAGTTTGATAGGGATCATCTTTCTTTGCATTTTTTGGCATCCATATGTATTTGATTTTTCCAATATGCTTCTCAGCTTCTTTCTCTTTGATAATGTTCTTCATGCTTCGATTCAAGTCTTTCTTTTGACGTTGGTCCCAATTTTTGGATGGGGTGATGGGTGGATGAAGATTCATGACGTGGCTGGCTATAGTGTTGGCATTGGTTTCATCATAAAGATTCTTCATGCCCCCTATGTTGACATTTGCTCGAGACGAAGTTGCCCCCAATTTTATAGAGGTATCACTTACATGTTTAGATCCCTTTCTTGTTGAATAACCACGGCCTTGATGCTTAGGATTGCCAATAATCTGCACTGGTTCTAGGATACCCTATTCATGTAGGCCTAATCCTCTACCTTGATAATTCATCTACTAATTTTTTTTATCTACAATAGGATATGATTTACCTTGGAAACAAGGTGCTAATCCTTCTTTGCTTTGTGGTGGATCTTCAAAAGTGATAGATTCTTTATTGATGAGGTAGCTTTCCCTAATAAAGGTAAGTGATCCAACTTTATAAGTGATAGGATCCTCCATATGTGGGATGAATGCCTGATTGATATCTTTAGCTTGATCTTGTGAGATATTAGATTGTAATGCTTCTTCAAGAGGTGTTGATTCTTCATTGTCCTTGTAAAATTCTTCCTCATGATTCATTTCACAAGATGTTTCTGATTCACGACTTCTATAGGAGCCCTCTTCATGACCTATTTCTGATATGTCTCTGGATTTCTCTATATCTTGATCATGTGTATAAATGTTAAGAGTAGGAGAATCTTTTTCCTTGGTAATGATATCAAGAGTATGAGACTCTTGTTTTGAATGAAGATCATCTACATGTCCATCCAAAGAAAGCATCTTATGGGTAGATGGAAGAGTATGTGCTATATGGATATGATCATCATTTGTGATATCTTGTATAGATAGGAGAGTGCCCATTACCTCATTGTAGTATCTTGAATATAAAAATTCTTGATCTTGGTTAATGTCAGAATTTCTTTCAACATGCTTTGGATCAAGTTCTTGACATGGGTCAATTTCAAAGGATGGGTTGCTTTCAAAGGGTTTTTGGACATCGTCATAAGGCATGGGAAGTGGCTCAATATCCTCTTGATTTTTGAGTGGACTTGGATCAAATGGTGAGTTGAGGACTCTTTCACTGTTCACATCTGTGAGGTCGAAGAATGTCAATATGCCTTGGGAGGGACCATTGCTAGACCTTGGTGATAGTTTTTGATCATGTTTTGGAATAAGCTCTTGAGATATGTCCTCTAACTCATTAGGTGATGTAGAGACATTGCCAACATGATCATTTGTGGATGGATCTCAGTTTATGTCAATAGGATCAAATAACATCAACACTCCTTGAAATAGATCTTTGTAGGAGGGGTCTTGATCATGACTAAGAAATGGCTCTTGATGTATGTTGATTTGATCATCAGATGAGGTGGATGTATCTTCAAGGTGTTCCTTGATGGATAGATCTTGATTTTTTTTTTTGACAATTGTGGTGGGAGTTTGTTGCAAGCTTTGTTGAGCGAGTAATGCCTATGTTTTTTGTTGAGCCAACAATGCTTGTTGTTCATCGTGTTGTTGTTGTTCCAACAAAGCTTGTTGTCGGTCTTGCTGCTGTTGTGCCAACAAAGATTTTTGTTGGGCTCCTTGTTGTGCTACTTGTTGATGGACTTGTTGATGGATTGCTTGCAATAGTGCCCAAAATTGTGCTTGCGTTTGTTGAGTTTGGTGTTGGGCTTGAGCTTGAGGTTGTGCTTGTTGGGCGACTTGAGCTGCTTGCACATCTTGTGTGGCTTGTTGGGCGGCTAATTGTGTAGCTTGTTGGTTTTGGAGTGCCTTTTGGCGGGCAACTTTTTGAGCAGCTTGCAACATGATGGAGAATGAATTGGCCGTGTTGTGTTTTGGTGGTGGTGGCGATGGTGGTGGGTTGGGGATGGTGTTGATTGTTGGGGTGAGCGGAATGGTCTCATTGATTGCCAAGGTTTGAGTGGTGAATGGTGCGATTGAGATTCTTGGTCCTTGAGACACTTGAGAAATGGTAGATGTGTTAACCATTGGGGTTGCTTGGATGGTTGCCATTTGTTGATATGAATCGATGAGAATTTTGAGTGTAGCAATTTTGTTTCTCGAGATTTGACCTTGAAATTATTCATATGGTTGACTTGGTTGTTTAGCAAGTAGCTTTGGAATGCATCCTTGTGGTGTTTGTTTGGGATCATGGACAAGTTGATTCTGGATAATGCTCTGATTCGGTGTGATGTTTAGATTTGGCATGATAGATTGAAATTGAACATTGTTGTGGTTGGGAATCATATTGCCTTGATTTAGGTAGCTTTGATTTTTCATGGTGTTACCTTGAATTGGATCAATATCTGAAGTCGTTAACATATTGCTTGGATTTTGAACAACATTGGTTTGATTTGCAAGCATATCTATCCCAAAGTTTACCAAATTTGGATTCAAAATGGTCATGTTTAACAAACTTGTATTTGTCATGTATGGATTTGGTGGGATAGTGTTGTTTGGAATAAGACTCATGCATTGATTGTTCTGTTGATAGATTTGTAGGTTTGGAATTGTATTTAAATCTATCATCGGGAAAGGTGTTCCAAAATTCAGATTGGGCATGCTCACATTTGTTGTACCATTGAGGTTTGGAGGATATGATGATTCCATGCAAGGATTGTACAAATGAAAGTTTTGAAAATCAATTGGCCTTGTAAGGCTTGGATAGTTTGGTTGAATTGGATTACTCATAATGTATGAGTCGAGTTTATATTCCATGTTTCCCTTGTGTTTTGACCTTGTTGACCTCCAAGGGGTTTAGGACCAATTATGAGATGAAGGATGAAAGGGGTTCATGATATGGGTGTTTGGAATTTTAGGAACTTTGGATCAATGCTAGACTTTAGGACTTGGTTTGATTTTGATTTTGAGGATAGTTTGACTAGGTGTGTTAAGTCAAACAAAGATGATTATGCACTTGTAAACTCTAGGAAGTTGTGTTATCCTAGAGAAAATGTGTGCACAAGGTGATAATTTGGCTAGGTGTGTTAAGCCAAACAAGGTGATTTTGAACTTGTAAACCCTAGGAAGTTGTGTTATCCTAGGGGTAAATTCGCTCAAGAGGATTGATAATTTGACTAGGTGTGTTAAGTCAAACAAGGTGATGTTGATTTTCCAAAAGTTGTTGGTGAAATGGAATTTTGATAAATGTTGGATGGATGAAGTGTTTGACTTGATCCTAGATGAACCCAAGAGGACCTTAAGACCAAGATAATGAAGAACATGATTTTCCCTAAAAGTATTTCAAACCAAAAGATCAATGTTCGCATGGAAACCAAATGACTCAAAAGGGACCAAGCACATGTGTGGTTAAATTTTCTGTTATCTTGCTTAGATTCGGTTATTTTTACCACAAACACTTTCTTGATTATGTTTTCAAAATGAATGTCCAATCTTTTCATCCCACAAGGTCCATTATGTAGAAATCAAGGAAATTAGGGAAAAAAGTTTTCTAGTGTTTAACCTTGGTGAAAACAAATGATGATAAAATCCAAGCACTTAGAAACCTATAAGGATATGATCCCTAGGAAAAACAAGAGTACTTAGATTCATCAAAGGATATTTGTTTCCTACAAGGGGTTTGAAATTTGGATCTCTTTGTGGATGTTTGTTTTTCAATTGTTTTAGAACCAAGCAAGGTGTCTCAATAACATGCACAACCCTAGGCTGAAAAGATAGTATTTGTTGGGTTCCCACTTGGACGAATCCAGCTGCACATATTCTATGCGGATGACTAGATGCTTGACCACACTGGCTCCCCTCCACAACACACACTTCTCGAATCAACCAAGCATTAGTACCCATGAATCTCCCATGGTATACTTTTCATCTCTACAACAAAACCACATGTATAACGTGGGGTGGATTCAAAGGACATGACCTTTTGCACCAACAAATAGATAGGATTTGGCCTTTTCTAAACAAGAGGTTTTAACTTGGGCATTCCGTTTGTGGGGGACTATCCATGCGGCGAGAGACCATTATTGCCCTTCTCATCAGAATAATCCTCATGATTCTTGAACTTTCCTTAAGAATCCACACTTATATATCGGTTGGAAGTCACTTGGCTTTAACATGTTCCTGGTTGGGTCATTCCCTTGGGTGAGTACTTTTTCCCACAAGGCAAGCTCGCTAAGATAAATAATAGCAAGCTAGCATATCCCGTAGTTCAATCGACCTTCGTTAAAAACAAAGGGAGAACACTCGCAATATATCGTGCTCACACTCACATGTTTGGTTCAATTTTAATTCCAAAAATGAAATGTGGAGGCAATTATTTTATTCAACTTAAGATCACCAAAATAAGCTTTTGATTCTCAAGATCGCCGTAAGGCGCGAGAGAAGCGCATACGCCCTTTTGATGATATTAAATTGAATAAATAATTTTAAGATAAAATAACACTTGTTCATTTTAATTCCACAAAGCAAAATGAATTATTTTTAAACACCAAAGGAAATGTGAGATTTGCCTTGTTCAATTTTTATCCTCAAACCAAATCTAGTAAGTTGTTCTAAAGTTCTTTTTAGGCCCTCTGCAAACTTTTGGAAAAGAAATTTTGCTTGTTCTTTTTAAAACCCAAAGAAAATTTAGTGTTTCCTAAATCATAAAGTAAACAAATCCTTAGAAAGGGATTATAAGTTCTCCCAAAAGTGTTTAAAAACACTTGATACAATGAGATTTCAACAATTTTTAGATTTTTCCATTTTTGGTAATTTTGCATGCATAATTTTGAGAGTCCTATTTTTTACCAAAAAATTTCTAAAACTAAGGTAGGATGAATTGCCAACTAACATTTGAAATTGGAAACACGGGTTTTGAGTTATTAACAAAAATAACTTTCAAATTGTGGATGATTGAATGAGAGGAATAGTCTCTCATTTATAGATTTCCAAAATGGAAAAGAGAGTGAAATTGACCAATGTGGGATAAAAGATAATCCAATGGCATTGTGCCACTTGTCCACATGTGAATGGTTGAAGAATGAGCACATTTTGGTCAATGTGCCAAAGAGGGAGATTTGAAATTTGAATTTGAAAGTTGGGGGGAGAGAAGAGTGGAGTTAATATCACCTGGCTCAATGCACAAGGATATGTAAGAGGAGTGAATTCCTTGTTGGAAGTAACCATCCACTTGGATTTTTGAATTCAAATTTGAGGGAATATTCCCTTTTGATGCCATGTGAGGGAAAATAGAGATTTAATAAATCAAAGTAATTGATTTATTGTGCAAGTTGCATTCTCTAGAGGATGTGACTTAGATTATGATTAAATTAATCAAATATTAATTAATTTAATGAAGAATTAGGAGATGTGACAATTTAGACTTAAATTTATGAATTGATTTAAATAAAATTTAGAGGAAGGGTTTAGTTAAATAAATGATTTTGATTTATTTAACTAAAGGGGATAATGTTTGAATAAATCAAGTAATGTTTAATTTATTCAATTTAATGAGAAGACTTTAGGGATTTAATCAAATAAGATAGATTATTTAATTAAAGAGGTATTAAGAATTAATTAAATTAAATTGATTAATTTAATTAGTAGAGGAGAAAGACCTAATTAAATAAATAATGATTTATTTAATTAAGGGATGAAAGGTGTTGATAAGCTGAGAGTATGATTCAAGAAGAAATGATGTTAGTAGGATTAGAATCAAGTGCATGGATCGAATTGTATATTTTCCATGTCTACAGTTGCTAATGGGATGAAGCAGACTTTGTTGCCCTTGGAGGATGTTCCTAAAGCTGAGGTTTGCACTGTTGGGGATACGAAGTTAGTTTTGTCATCATAGATCAGGTCTAAGACAACAATGCCTTAGTGATTTTGATTTTTATCACTTCAAAGACACAAACAACTGATGCCATAAAGCGGAAGCAGGCATAGTTAATCCCCCATTGATCCTCTGAGAGAAGTAAATGCTTGAAAAATAATAGATTCAACACAAGCACATATTCCGTTTGTAAAATCAAACAACCATGAAAGACAAAACTATGAACACATAGATTTACGTGGGGAAAACCCTTTCGAGTAAAAAACCCCACCCTCCAAAACACTCAGCTCACATGTATTATTCAGTAACTAAAATGGTTATAATACAAAACCAGAGCTATGCACTTCAGGAGATTACATCTTGTCCATCTGGAGAATACAAACAACACAAAATAAAATCTTCACATAGTTACAATGTCCTCATGACATACTATGTAGTTTCCCTTCAGCTCCTCACAAATGAATGTCACAGCCAGCCTCAGGGCCAACCCAGCCTCTTGGCCTCCACAGGTTCACATCCTTGTAGATCAGAGAGTCCAAGTGTTCACTATAAAATACTGCTCGAACACTCTCAGCCTCTCTCTCTTTTCTCATTTTCTCTTTATCAAACTGCACCCATGATTTCTTATACCGTGTGCCAACCTGTTTAGCCTCTCCCTGCCAGCAACGGTCATCAGGATAATAAATTATCCACTTGTAAGCATTCCATTTCTGATAACGTGCACCGCTTATTCAACATGCATCGAGTCACGCAACATTAAATCGGTCTCAGGCATGTCCGTCAACCTTGCTTTAATAATGCAGCTCAATCACAATCAGGAAATAAAAATTTTGCCAATCAGATCTTAAAGATCTTGCCACATGTTGCCATTCCATTCGCCTATCGCTTCTAACAACTAGTCAAAACTTTCCAACTTGGTCAATCGAGCTCTTACCGCGCAACCGCTGAGCCCACATGACCCAGTTGCAGTACAACGATGAGCTCGCTCGAGCTCACCTAGATTTCTACCTCAATACCACTACCCCATTCGAATCGCCTTGTGGTATGGCGGTAAGCCATTTGGGCTCACACCTTGACTCTACCGCACTACCATGCCCCTTTCTGAGTCTCCTCGCGGTATGGTGGTGAGCCCACCCGAGCCCACCCGAGCTCACCCTCATCCATCGCGCGCTACCGCCGAGTCACCCGAGCCTTGCCGTGGTATGGCGGTAACTACCTGTGTTGACTGCCATCTCCACCACACTACCATTGACCTTCCAATGCCTTCTTGTAGTGTGGTGGTAACCGCTAGGCCAACCACAGGCGGTCTCACCGCAGCCACCATGGTGAGAGGACCACCGCCTGCGGTATGGTGGTAACTGTTGAGCCCATCGCTAGCGGTCTCACTGCGGCCACTATAGTGAGAGGAACCACTACCTTTGGTATGGTGGTAACCACTGAGCCCGCTGCTAGTAGTCTCACTATGGCCATCACGGTGAGAGGAACCACCACCTGCGGTATGGTGGTAACCATCGAGTCCACTGTTGGTGGTCTCACCGTAGACACCGCGGTGAGAGGGACCACCATCAGCGGTAAGGAGGTAACTGCCGAGCTAGGTCGGTGGCGGCCTTACCACGCCATCATGGTGAGAGAACTCATCGTGTGCGGTAAGGCGGTAACCACCAGACAGAAACTACCAAGACAAGCCAGACCGCCACGGTAAAGGCCATACCATGAAGGAAAACCCCAAGTCTTCAAGGGAAAAGACCATAAAGTTGAGGTAGACTTTCCCAACATGCACGAGTGCTACAATTTTTTTGGTTGATGGAAGGAGATTTCTGGATGGACTGAGATATGAGAACATGTGCTATGCCTTGGTTCATAAGAAGGATGGAGACTTGAAGAATATAGAAGAACAACCAAAGGCGATAAAGGAATTGTTGGTAGAATATGAAGCTATCATTTTAGATAATGTACTTGATGGATTGCCACTTGTGAGGAGTATTAGTCATTGCATGGATCTGATTCTTGGAGCTAGTTTGCCTAATAAAGTAACACACCAGATGACACCGACAAAGAATGAAGAGTTGAATAGACAAGTGCAAGAGTTGTTGAGGAAGGGTTTGATTAGAGAAAACTTAAGTCCTTGTGTAGTACTTGCTGTGCTAGCACCTAAGAAGGATGGAGAATGGAGGATGTGTACAAACTCTAGAGCCATAAATAAAATCACATTGAAGTATAGATTTCCTTTGCCCCAGATGGATAAAATTATGGATTGTTTGAGTGGAGCTAAATACTTTACAAAGATAGATTTGAAGAGTGGATATCATCAAATTAGAATTAGAGAAGGGGATGAGTGGAAGACAACATTCAAGATAAATGAAGGATTGTATGAATGGTTGGTGATGCCTTTTGGACTAACAAATGCACCAAGTACTTTCATGAGGCTAATGAATGAGGTATTGAAGAAATTCTTGGGTAAGTTTTTGATTGTCTATTTGGATGACATCTTGATTTTCAGTAAGACTAGAGAAGAAATTTTGTTGCATATAAGACAAGTTTTGCAGAGGTTGAGAGAAGAGCAATTGTTGATAAACATTAAGAAGTGTAGTTTCATGAAGGAATAATTGGTATATCTAGGATTTTTTGATATCTGTGGATGGATTGGAGATGGATCTTGAGAAGGTAAGAGAAATTGTTGAATGGCCTACATGGGAAAGAATTGGAGATGTAAGATCATTTTATGGATTGGTTAGTTTCTACCGAAATTTCATTAGGAATTTTAGTTCTATTTGCAGTCCTATGACATAAACAATGAGGGGATAAGAAAGATTTTAGGTGGATATCTAGAGCAAACCAGAGTTTTGAGTTGTTGAAACAAAAGGTGACTAAGCAGCCTGTGATGCAAGTGGAAATACAATTGAAGCAGTATTGAGTCAACAAGGGAGACCCGTAGCTTATTTCAGTGAGAAATTGAATGATGCTAGGAAAAGGTATTTAGTGTATGACCTGTAGTTTTATGCCATAGTTCAATCCTTGAAGAAGTGCAGACATTACTTATGGATTAAGGAGGTTGTGTTGTATAGAGATCACTAGGCATTGTAGTATTTGAACAATGAAGGTAAGTTGAATCAAAGACACATGAGATGGGTAGAATTCTTGCAGAGTTATACTTTTATTTTGAAACATAGGAGTGGAAAGTTGAATAGAGTCGTTGATGCTTTGATTAGGAGAAGGAATTTATTGGCAGAGATGAGAGTGGAGGTATTAGGCTTTGATGAATTGAAGAACTTGTATGAAGAAGACCCGAATTTTGCAGAACCTTGGAAAGCTTGTAAAGAACCAGTCTTGGAGGATAGGAGTCAGTGGTTGGATTATTTTATTCAGGAGGATATGTTGTTCAGAGGGAATCAATTATGTATACCCCGGAGTTCAATGAGGGATGGTTTGGTGAAAGAAAAACATAGTGGAGGATTGGCGAGACAGTTTGGAATTGATAAGACAATAGCATTGGTAAGTGAGAATTAATTTTGGCCACAAATTCATAAGGATGTTAGGAAATTTGTGCAGAGTTGTAGAGTTTGTCAAGTTGCAAAAGGGAGTAGTCAGAATGTTGGATTGTATAAACCTTTGATGGTTCCAGAGAGACCTTGGGAGGATATCAACATGGATTTCATACTTGGTTTTCTGAAGACACAAAGAGGTAATGATTCTATATTTGTGGTGGTGGATAGATTTTCTAAAATGGAACATTTCATACCTTGTAAGAAGACAACATATGCAATACATGTAGTAGACTTGTTTTTCAAGGAAGTAGTTAGATTGCATGGATTACCTAGGAGTATTGTTTCAGACAAAGATACAAAGTTTGTTGGTTACTTTTGGAGGACACTTGGAAGAAATTAAAGATAGACTTAAAGTTAAGTTCTAATTTTCACCCACAAAATGATGGACAAACATAGGTAGTAAATAGGAGTTTTGGGAATTTGCTAAGATGTTTGGTTGGGGAGAAGACTGGAAGTTGGGATTTAGTCCTTGCACAAGCAAAGTTTGCTTACAATTATTCAGTGAACAGGAGTACCAGAAAGACACCTTTTGAGATTGTTACTAGAGTTCATCCTAGAGGTATATCAGAGTTGTGAGACATTAGTAAGGAAGATAAAAGGAGTGCAGAAGTAGAGGAATTTGTAGAACATGAAGAAAGTGCATACTCAAGTAAAGCAACAATTAGAAGATATGAATCGAAAGTGTAAGGAGCAAGCAGATGAAAAGAGGAGACATAAGGAGTTCGAAGTTGGAGATGAAGTGATGGTGTATTTGAGGAAGGAAATATTTTCATTTGGCACATACAGTAAGCTCAAGATGAGGTTTGTACCTTGTAAGATTTTGAAGAAATTTGATTCAGGAAATGCATATGAAGTAGAGTTACGAAATGGCATGGGTATATCACCTATATTCAACATTACAGATCTACATCAGTACCATGAATTGAAATTTAATGAAGACAATAAAGAAAAATTGGAGAAAAAATTTCCTAAACAACAATCAGACAAGATAGAAGAGGTTTTGGATATCTAAGATGGGAGGACAATGCGTGGAGGACAATACAAAGAATATCTTGTAAAGTGGAAAGGCAGACCAATGGAGGATTCTTCATGGATTTATCAGGTTGAGGTAGACTGTATTGGTTTTCCTTTTTCCCCAACAAAGTGAGGGACTCACTTTTCAAATAACCCCAGATGTCTGATGTAGGAGCATCCTTGGTTCTTTGTAATCCCGTATCAACCAAAAATATTTTCATTTCATTTTTTTTCTTGTTTAGTTCAAGTTGGCAGATTCAATATTTTATCATATTTGCTCACCAGACCATGTGGATCTATGTTTTCATCATGGACATGATCATTTCCTTATTCTAATATTTTTGAATGATTGGATCTTTTATTGGCAAGTTATCACTTTTGGTTTAAGTGATAGTTTCTGGAACAGAGCACCGAAGCAGTTTCAAGCCTAATGACTAATTTTGTCTCTTATGGATCCTTCTCGTAACTTACGGATCCTCACGTTATGTTTTGAATTGTTCCGTGGAGTGTCCCTGACCTTAATTTAGGTTCACACTTCATCATATGCACCTGCCAAGGAGAAATTCAAATTTAAGGCCGACCTAAGTTTCATGCACATTAAGTTTCCTTCATCAGAGATTGTAATGATCTTTGGCCGACCCAGATGATTCTAGATCTTGGATGTGATATAAATCATTGTGATAGATCATTAGGATATCAAGTAGAATGAATATTGGATTTGATATGTAAGATTTCAGCTCGCAATAAAGAGCATATAGGAATACTGTATTTCGAGCGTGTTGTATCAGGCCTGTGAGCCCAATCTGTGAACTTGGATGTTGTTGACTGATTGTAATTGAAATTTTTGATAATAAGAATGTTTGAATCTGCATTTTCCTCCATATTCCATGTGGATTCTGTTGTGTAAATCTTGTTGCACATTCCACACTGTTCTCTTTAAGGACCCTCCTATCGTGATTGCACCAGTAAATGATTGAATGATTTTGAGATTTACAAAATGACAGTCAGATGCAATGTTTTGGGTGACAAATACGATGCATAAAACCTTGCATGTGTCGCTATGAATGATGATTGCAACATTAGAAGGCACGATTGCAGTACTATGCATAACAATTGCATCACACACCTCAAAACTCAAAATTTCTCAAAAAATTCACAAAATTAGGTTAGTTCACATCAGGTTCACCAATTTGTAGATAGGGAAAATTTGGGGAAAAGCATGAATCATCAATAATAACCACTAAATTCAAGCCATAATTACCCTACTCTAATAATGAAGCACAAATGATAATAGAAATTAAATGATAAATCAATAAAACCTTAATTCCTATACCATAGTTGATTCTCCTTCATTGCCCTTCTCCATTTTTCTTTGTTTGCTCTCAGATTTGTAGTATACAATTTGTATGATAAGCTCAATGTTGATACAAGATAGCAAGATCTCAAGATAGTGATATGATAGTAAAACTTCAAAGATTGTGGTTAACCTTGAAATGGAGTTGATAGCTTGATTTTATAGAAATCCTAATTTAAATGAAGGGCGAGGATTGAATGATGAGGTATGATGATTAATGAATGAGATTGATTGAGAAAAAAAAAGATAAGGATGGGAAGAATGGACCACGATCCAAGAAATTAGGTGAGATATAGGGCTTGGATAAGAATAAATAAATTAAATATTTGCAACAATGATTTAATTTAGGAGAGGGAAATTGAATAATTAAATAATTAAAAATAACCATTTAATTATAGAAGAAGAGGGGGAAATAAAATATTAAATAATTGAAAATAATTATTTAATAATAGATGAAGGGAAATGGTAAATAATTAAATAATTAGAAGCAATTATTTAATTATAGAGAAGAGGAAATGATAAATAATTAAATAAATAAGAATTTATTCAATCATAGAAGAAAAGGCTAAATGAATAATTAAATGATTAAAAATAATTATTTAATTATAGAAGAAATGAGGGAAAATGAAAATGAACAATTAAATAAATAATAATTTATTTAATTATAGGAGAAATATTAGTGACATAATTAGATAAATAAGTTTTATTAATTAATCAAAAGATGAATACAAATAAAAGGAATTAATTAAATAATTAAAAAATATTTCATTAATAGAAGAATAGCGGTATCAGGAAAAAAATAAATAATTAAAAATATTTAATTATGCAGAGAAGGATGCAAATTAGTGAGCAAATGTTGCTTGAAGGCTTAGGTCATTTTTCAATGTCTACACTTAGCACCTTGTTTAATAATCATAACCATGTCTAGTTTATGAATGCTTAGCACACAAACTATTTTAAAACCCACATCCATTTCACAATTAAGTTCATAAATACTTAAAAATCATATTTGTTTCATTCTTTGCCATTCCCTATCTTGGATCCTATGACACTTGTGGTCTTGTTCTCCAAATTGATTTATGCACAATCACATTCACAACATTTTTTTTTTTAACCATTCAAACTCATGCTTTTCCACCTCACTTTTCATGTCAATCTTCTTCAATATCCTAATGACCATAAAAACTCACATTAAGCTTAGTAAATAACACATTAAGGGAATGAAATCACAAGAGAAAAAGGAAGAAGAAGCAACAACATGCATCTATAGGAAGAAGTATAACAACACACAGAATTATAGCATGATAGAAAGCAAAAGCTTGGAAAATAATCCATGTACACCCATGCTAATATTACACATGATCACCTAAGCATTTTGCACACCTTCCAAGCTCTTAGCTCCAATATTTTAAATCTACTTGTGGGAATTGACCATGGCACAAAGGGGAACTTAAACACTTCATCACCCTAACACAAGTCCCCAAAGGTGCTTACAACATCACTCCATCCCAAATGTAACATTTTATTGTAGGCACATGTTGTAACTTTATAGTGAATAGAACCATAATTGTACCAAACAATTTCATAGTAGAAGGTTCAAACCACATATGTACAAACACAACACTACTAGAGAAGATAAGACTACATGTTGTAATATAATTGACATAAAGCTTATATATATATATAAATAATTCTAATCTAGCTTCCGAATTCCTATTCCAACCTCAAATTTGTCTAGAACATAAAGCAAAAGAAAATCAAATGCTACAACTAAACAAAACTCTTTTGAACTCTTTTTTTTTATCATTTCCATTTTTATGTTCAACCTCATCCTCTTCTCTAATTTCTTTACTTTAGAATTTAAAAATTAATTACACCGTGAGACGTAACTACAATGGAAGCAAGGGGAATAGTAATGGAGTGAGTGGATAACAAAATCTCTTAACATAAATTTGACAACTTAGATCAAATAAACCCAATAAACTAACATAGACATCTTAAATACATCCACTTAAAACATACTGATAAACATCAATCTCAACACATCTATATAACTTACATCACAAATCCAATAAAGACACCTTGAGACTAATATCTCTTTACACCTTTTAAATAAATATATTTAATATATCTGTACTAAAGTAGGTATAATTTTTCCATAGTCCATGAAAAATATTTTTGAAAGCTTTTGGATTAAATTGTGTATTTTTATTTAGATTGACATTTTGAATCATACTCAGTGATTCATCATCAGAAAGAGGAGTGATGAATCAACGAGTGTGATTCAAAATATCGATCTAAATAAAAATACATTCAAAGCTTTCAAAACTATATCTATACTAATTTCAATATTATGAAAATAATATTTTAAACTTTAATTTTAAAAAAAATAAAAATAATAATAAATGAACTAAAGATTCAACTTTTAAATTATATAAAATATACTTTCGATGAAAACGAAAACCGTAAAACCTAACATATTAACCACAACATACCAACTTTAAAATCTACCTGTAATACCATATACATACCCCTCTCCTCATTGAAGTTTAAAAGAATCACATCAAAAAAAAAGTTAAATTCTTACATAATGCAAGAATTTTATGTGCCCTACTTTCAATAAATTTGTCATCCAATCCTACCTAAATCATGACTATGGCCTGCTTGATTTGGCCCGTACCAAATTCAACGTACGATTTTAAGGAAAAAGGAAAATGTTTTTTGAAGTGCTGAACACACATTTTGATGTGGGCATTGGATGAGCCCCCATATCGAACTAGATTTGAGTAGTTAGTAGGCTAGTCTTAGTCTACTCCATTTACGCCATCATAACATTAACTACCACAATTAAGAGCTTTGGATTTAATGACTTAATTTCCATTTTGACTCCATACTATACTTGTCAATTTTTGGGAATTCTAATGTCCATTTTAGTCACATATTCTTTTTTTATATTGACTTAAAGTTGATTAAGAAGATTAGGTTAATAACAATAGATTAAAGTCTATATTCTCTTTATATGTGGGTATTGTCAACGAGTGCTGCATTTAATGGCTTAGGTGGTACACTTTGAAACAAATTTAGATTAATTTAGTCAATTGTTTCACAATCACCTTTCTCACCTTTCTCTTAATTTAAGGTTTAGGTAAATAGTTGAAGAAAGAGAGGTTTTTGATATAGACAATATAATTTCAAAATATATTTTGGTTGTGTATTAGATTATGTGATGATGTTTTGTGATTTGGTCATGTTGTTTCGTTAATTTTTCTTGTTAATTGTGAATAATTTTATCATTTTATGATTATGATTTTTTTTAATCAAGATTACAATAAAGGTATAAGTAGGACTACTGATTAATACCAACAAACTAACTTTTAAAATAGAAAAAGTAGTGAAGTAATTTATGTGATGATGTTTTGTAATTTGGTTGTTGTTTGAAGTCAATTTTCTTCATTAATCGTGAACAACTTCATTATTTAATTAGTGTATCTTTCTTCTCATATGAAAATAATAATATAGAGGTAGAAGTGGGAGTATTGATCAACGACAACAAACTTTTAAAATAAAAGTACCATTACAAAAATTTTGGCATAAAATTAGTATTTTTTTGCATTGATGTTTTAGATTACACTCCATGATCAATCCACAATTTCAATGCAAAATTTAAGTTATACACAATTTTCTACTAGAAGTTAAATATAATGATATTTCATTCATGGATTGTGGAAATATCACATCTTTAATAGAAATATTGCTTAAGTGATCTTAATGAATTTGACTAGTTAGGTAAGTCACATGTAAATAGATAATTAGGGATTATGTGCGGGTATCTAATAAGTTATCCACATTTACAATATTTATTTGCATAAATATGAAATAATTAATTAAGAGAAAAATGATTAGAACCAAAGTCATACTATGCATACATGTATATACACTAATATCCCCTTTTGGATCCTTCTAAAAACTCACTTTTACCATTTATTTAAAAAAAATTCCCCTTTTAGGTTAACTCGGGGAATCGATGGAAAGACAACCAACTATATATCATCCCTTCTCAACGACAACTTCAACATTTCATCTAAAAAATTACTAAATGAATGATTAAAATTTAAAGTAGGTCAATTAAGATAACCTTGTCCTATATACTGACATAGGTGGATATTTGCATTAATTTCTTTTGAAAAATTTAGAGCCAAATATGCATGCTAGAATTCTTCCCACTCTAAGCAAAGCAAAAAAAGCTCAAGAACTAGTTCAAATTGCTTCAAATATGTGCTAAAGGGTAGCAAACATAACTTGGTAAAATCATGCACAAGTATTGAAATCATCACCTTTGATCAAACAAAGAGAACCAACAAAATAAAGGAGGTGGATCATCCATGAGGGGAGTGTTGATTGAAATAGTAAGGCATATATAATTTAACCTCATTAGATCCATAAAAGGAGAAGGATGTTGGCCCCACTATTGCCATTGCACCAAAAGGTCAACTTGTTAATGCCCGATACAACTGCTAGAGTTAACGGATCCACCAGAGGTGGTTAAGCCATGTCATGAATCCTGAGGGGAGTGCTAAAATTTTTCCAATAATCTCCCCCTCAACGCTATTCAAGGGGATTCAAACCCAACACCTTTGGCTCTGATACCAATTATTGGCTCCACGGTTGCTATTGCACCAAAAGGTCAACCTATTAATGCCCGATACAACCACCAGAGTTAATGGATCCATGGGAGATGACTAAGCAATGTCACAAATCCCAAGGGGAGTGCTAACCATCTACCAACAAAGGATCTACAAGAAGATGTGGCTCATCAATAATGATTTGATTAAGAGGAACTAAGAACATATGTATAGGGATTCTCATCAAAATTGAAGACATAATGCTCCAAAAAAACATTACACCTATCTAGAAAAAAACTATTAGTTTCTTGCAATTATGGATCCTAAAGATGTAACTTTTTAATCAAAACAAAAATATCTTACAAAAGAGAATCATTGTAATACACATGTAAAATGAAAGATATATTATAGAAATAATAACCTATCAAATGAAGTCCCTACCAACTATGAGTAAATTATATAGAGGATTGAGTAGTGCCTCATTTTATACATCATCATTAGAATTAAAGCAGGCACAATCTAAAAAATATCACCCATGAAATATCAAAGGAGGTAGTGATGTAGGAGCACCTGGGAGAACACACAATCAACATTACACAAAAATAATTGTTTCGGGAAATCGATGAGGTTTCTTGGAAAACCTTCTAACAGATAGATTTTTGACTCCATCTTGGATTTGATTATGAATGTTTCAGAGTCATGCAATTAACGGTTATAGAGAATTAATCGTTTCATGACTTCAGTTGGTAATTTGGAAAAGTTTCAAAATTTTAAAAATCTATGAGGTTTGAGGCATAATGGCTTGGCAAGATGCTAGATAATGTTGATACACACATCTATGCAAGTTATTGGAATAACTCGAGTTCTTGGTAAGAAGTTACATTAAAAGTTGATTTTGTTCTATAGGCAACAAGATGTCATTGTTGGCATTGGCAGGATAAAAGAACCATCTAGCATATATTCTATTTAATATTTGCATCAGAATTTAAAGGTAAAAGGGGGTGACACCTTATGTATTGTAGATATAACATTTGAAAAGTAAAAATTATTTTTTCCATGTCAACTCAAAATATGAAAGACAATTTTGGTGTGGTAATGAAGAAGTTTTTAAATGTTCAAAATATGAAGAGGAAACACCATATTTCCTCATTGGTTTTTGTTTTAGAAAGAAAGAATTCAAGATAATAATAAGCCATATGGAAGATGAAAGGGTGCACATAAGTTAAGGGGAATAGAATACAACGATGTGGAGGAGTTGAAGAGGCTATGAAGAGGTGATAGGGAGTGACATGGAGAAAAAAGAGAAGGTTGCAAACTCTATATAGGAAGAGAATGGCACACAATTGTGAGAGGGGTGACTAGCTCAAAAGATGGAGTTAAAAATAATGTAAGAGGATGCCACACAAGGGTTAGAGGAAATGAAAATCTATGCCAAAGAGAAGATAATATGCACCATACATAGAAAAAGAGTTAGTGCCATATCTTGTTGCATATGCAATTGCCAGGAAAGGGGCACAATAGTGAGAAATGAGTTCTAGATAATTTAATTATGTATTAACAATTGAAAGGAGGCTACCAATGGAAGAGTAGTGAGTCTGTGTAGTTGAAAGGAGTCTACTAGTTTAAAATAATAAAAGAAAATTTGTATTATGACAGGGAGTTGTGCCAAGGTAGTAATAGTTTCCATAATTAAATGAAAGATAAAATGTATGCCAAGGGAAAAGAAAGAATTATGTGGCATTTTAAACAAAGGAGATAAGAAAAATAGATATTGTAATATTTTGATTCTTGTAATGTGAATTTGGATATTTTAGTTGTCTTTAATTATTCATCATACATTAATTTGAGTTTTAAGTCAAACTCAATTGACAATTTTAATTGTTAATACAAGTGATTGGTAGGCTACGAAATTGGGAACCTTGTAATTTGGGAAATTAAATTGCCTATTGTGATTGAAATTGTGACTTTGTGTTTGAGTTCAATGAGAGTGAAGTTTAGTTGTCTTTTACATCAAATGGTATTAGAGCTAGAGGTTTTGAGTGCATAGGTAGAGTGTGAAATGTGAGGAAACCTATGCCAAGACCTATGGGTAGAGTAGAGGATAGAAGGTAGTAGAGAAGAGCTCATGTGAGGATTGTTGCAAGTAGAGATAAGCCTTGAGCAATTAAGAGATGGAAGCTATGAAGGAATTTTTCTTTGTTGATTATAGAGCATGTGAGTTGTGGAAGATTACAGCAAATGAAGATGGGATGGGTCATGAGGAAACCTGTGAGAATTTTGCTTTGGGAGTGATATTGGGAAGAAGTGAAAAATCAAAAGTTTGAAGAGATGGGAAAGATAGTCCATGAAGAAGTGGGAAAGATACAGGCTAGGTTAGATGCATTGGAAAAGAGAAGCTAGAAGAAGAACGGGGACAATAGAAAGAAGAGTGGAATAAATGAGTGTTGTAACCTAAGATGAAATGAGAAATATGTGAGAGCAACCCCTATAGAGGTACACTAAGAAGAAGAGAAGATGAAGGAAAATGAAGAAGTGAGTAGTGAAGAGAAGATAACAATAGAGGATGGGGATGTAGATGTGATCACAACGAAGGGTGAAGAAATAAAAGTTCAATAGTAGAGAAAGAGTATAATGAGGACATGTTGGTGGACATGAAGCATCAAATTTATGAAGAGGTAAATTTTGTTTTTCTACATTGTGTGATGAAGAAGTTGATTTGGATGTTGTGGAGAGAATTAAAAAGTTAGTAGATATTAAGAAGGAATTTGTAGTAATAGATTGGCATTTAGGTGTTGCAAATTTATATGTGGATGTTGTAAAAGATAGTACAAGAGAAAATTGGTGGAGGTGGTTCGTCAATGGTGGTTCAAATCCCATGAGAGTGGAGAGAAGAACATGTAGAATTTAGTGGATGAGGTTGGTTCATGGTGGACATGAATCCATGAGGGGAAGGAAGAAGAGGGTAAAACATTGTTGGAGGAAGATGACAAGTGTTCTAGAAAGATATTGTAAAAAGAGGAAGAAGAACTGACTTGTGCATAAGCTTTAGTGATGGAGTTTATTGCAGGTTGGTTGCAACCATAAGATGACTACTCAACTCCACCTTTGTGAGCCTATACTCACAAATTTCCCACCCAACATGTTTGATGCAGGAGCACTCGAGTGAAAAAACTATCAATATCACACAAAAATAGTTATTTCCAGAAATCGATGAGGTTTCTTGGCAAACCTTCTTACAATTTTTTTTGACTGCATACTAAATTTGATGATGAAGGTTTTGTAGTCATGTAGTTAACAATTATGGAGAATTAATCATTTCAAAACTTTGACTAGTAATTTGGAAAAGTTTTAAAATTTCAAAATACGTGAGGTTTGAGGTAGAATGGCTTGGAAGGAGTTAGATAATGTTGATACACACATATCTGAAGTTTTTGGAAGAATCCAAGTTCCTGGTAAGAAGATACATCAAAATCCAGTTTTGTTCTATAGACGACATGATGTTGTTGTTGGCATTGGCAGGTGAAAAGAACCATTGTAGCATATGTTTTATTTAATATTTGCATCATAATTTAAAGGAAAAAGAGAGCGATGCCTTATGTATTGTAGATATAACATTTGAAAAGTAAAAAATAATAGTTTTTCCGTGTCAACTCAAAATATGAAAGACAATTTTGGCATGGTAATGAAGAAGTTTTCAAATGTTCAAAAGATGAAGAGGAAGTTATGCCATATTTCCTCATTGGTTTTTGTTTTAGGAAGAAATAATTCAAGATAATAATAAGCCATCTGGAAGATGAAAGGGTGCATAGAAGTTAAGGGGAATAGAATAGGGCATCATGGAGGAGTTGAAGATTCTATGAAGAGGTGATAAGGGTGACATGAAGAAAAAAGAGAAGGTTGTGAACTCTATATAGGAAGAGAATGGTATTTAGTTGTGAGAGGGTTGGTTGGAAAAAAATATGGAGTTGAAAACAATGTAAAAGGATGCCACACAAGGGTTAGAGGAAATGAAAAGCTATGCAAAGAGAAGAGAATATGCATCATACATGGAACAAGAGTTAGTGCCATATCCTGTTGTATATGCAAGTGTCAAGAAAGGGGCACAATATGCTATGTAATATATAAAAAATCCTTTCATAACTAACATCCATAGATCAAAACTCATTCTATAAGAAAACAAAGAAAATAAAATAGAATACATATGAGTACCACATGGGTAATACTTCTTAGTTAATTATTTTTCAACTGGGTTGAGAGTGGGGAATGAGATTATTCATCTAGTATATAACAAGACATAATGAATTTCTCCAAGAATAATATCCTCAATAGGTCCATGATGAACTCATGTCTAGCTCTAAGTGAAGGCCCTTAGTATTTTTGATAAATCCTCCAAAGAGTAATTTTGTCCAAAAAATGCTTTAAATTCAAGAGAAATCTAGCCTCACTTTAGTTTCCAAGTATCCATGAACACATACAGTTCATCAACCTATGATAAAATTGTTAGGAAAATTACCAGGTTGATCAAACCATTTCTTATATAGCCCCATGAGAGAAAATAAAGCATACAAGCTTACAAAATAACCAATACAATAATTCTAAGATCAAATACAAAGCATAATTTCATAATATATACCATGGAAAAACTCTGTAGAGGGAAAACAAATCCTCCAACTGCATCCACAATCAATGCATTATTTAAAAATGAAAAAATTACAATACACTTATAGAGTGTCCATGAATAATTCTAAAAAATTAAGATCCTCCAATACATCCTCCATGTTTCCAATCATGTAACCACACATCCCATTCCATTCTTAACATATATACTCAACAAAAGATCTTAATACAATTGATAGCCACGCCAAACCACAAACTATCCTACCTCAACCACTACACATGTGCTTGCTTTTATAGATTGAAGCAAAAATGAATACAACCAAGTGGTAAGGTAAAAACATGTTCCTTAAAGCCATGATTACACCAAACCATTGATCCTAACATTTAGTTTTTGGTACTAAGTTTCTCAATATTAAAATTTTCCCATGTGCAATGCACACATAAAATATCTAACCAATGTTACATACAACTTTACAAGTGAACCCAAACAAATATTTAATGTGGCTAAAAAATATCCTAAAGATGCACCATGCATACATGTTCATTTATATAATTAAAAATAATTATTTTCTTGTGCAAGGTGTACAATTCCATTTTCTTAATAAAAAACCAAATACAACATCAAACTGCCATGAAGCTCCCAAGAAAAAATCAATGTAATCAATAATAAGAGAATTAACTAGATCATTGTCAAATATCCCATTGCATATTTATAGAATTTAGGAATAAATTATAAAAAATGATCTAACATCTCATCTAAGAAGGTAATATGCTCCAGTGAACATATCATTATCTCAAGAGAATGCATATCATGCCAAGGCTACATAAAGGGAATAACTAGAGTCCTCCATGGTATAATATTACATCATTGCAAAACCTCTAAGTATAGGTCATATAGATCTATTCATGAACACATGAATAACATATAATTATTGAAGATTATCTGTGCCCCTCACATAGTCAAAGTACTCAATATCAATATTATGAGTTACCAAGGGGAAACTAAAACTACAATCATTGAAAGAAGATAATTACTATAGGTTCTAAGATGATGCAACTAAAAATCACTCAAATTACTCTTACAAGGATTTTATGATAATTTCAAAGCATTACAATATGAGTTACATTTAATCTATCCATCCATCTCACTATCTCACTGCTACACTCCACCAATAGATCATGATGGCCGAAGGACCACAAAAATAGAATTTATAAAACCATGGCATATGAATAGTCTACATTCATACCCTACTAAAAAAAACCATTTATATTACAAATATCTATGGGTATAGACAACCTGTTGGTGTTTCTAACTGATGGTCTGGTTTCTCCTAAATGGTAGCTACTCCTTATGCTTAGAGACCCTAGGTTAGTGGCCAACGAACATGAGACTTGATTGGAAACTTCTCCTTTACACTTTAGGCTCTATAGGACCAAGGTGGGTATCCCTATATGTTAAAGTAGATCACCACACTAAAATGGTGGAAAGCCTTTGATGGGATAAATAATCTACGCAACGTTCTATATTATCAATGACTTCTGGTAATGTGGAAATAAACATAAAAGTAAAATGTAGGAAATTAAAAGGTTTTGATTTGATTTTGAAATTAGATCCACCTTAGACTTAGGCTTATGGGCATAGACTGACCAGTGCCTTATCCACATAAAGTCTAGAAATGAAGTAACACTCCTACAATAGACCAACCCCTAGCTTCTAATAAAACTTACTACCTTGCAACAAGAAACCAACAAAAGATCAATGCTATCAAAATTATTTGAAATCATTATTGCATCATCACAACCTTAACATATGAGCTGAAAGAGATTACTCTGTTCGTTGAACAAAAACTAACGAATCAGACATTCAAGATCAACAATTGTGATTTGAGAACTAGATTTTTTTTTGATTATATTGATTCAAAGGCAATGAGTACAATATTGGAGAGAACGATAGAAATAATACAAATATTAAGTGCAATGCAATGAACATTCAGGTCATCTATTGTTAATATAGAGCAGATATTACAACATCTCCTTTTTAGGTGTAGAAGAAGAAAACACTATACAGACTAAGGAAAAAGAATTACAAAATTTTGAGAGAATGGAAGCCAATTTTTTTTAACAAAACTTGCCTTTATAATGCACACATAACTAAAATTTGAATTCAAAATACTAACCCTAACTCTAACTAGGGTTTTAGGAAGAAGAACCTCGATTAGATTAAAAACACCAAAATTTCCTCGAAAATAGAGCAACAACCAAGCCATAAAAGCCCCTGACACCTCGAGCACACCCAACATAATGGCATTCATGAATGTAGGTATGGGACTCCATGAAATCCATGATCAAAATTAGGAAAAGCATATCCTGACAAAGAACTTGACCTTTGTAACACATCAAGGAATAAATGGTGTCGTTCATCAATTAATTTGGCTTGAAAGAAGTGCAAAAATCCATTCTAGAGTCGTTCGAAAATGATTTGGTAGCTAAAATGTAGATGCACCATTACTATTCTATCTTTACCCATGAAATGAGGTAGCTATCCATTTGCATTTAAACAATGACCATCAGATGGAAGATGGAGGGACGAGATTGAACATCGAGCCAAGTTTAAAACATCATCATTAATATCCACCTTCAAATCAAGGCTGTTGATCATGCATCATGCATGACATCATCTCCCATCACCCATCATGCAATCCATTCTACCACCTTACTTCACAACAATGATGTGAAGCAAGGGCGTGATGTAATCACATCCATTAGATGTTCTCCGATTGATCTCAACCCTTCATCACTCATCGCGGAAAGGCACCCATTGAAAAAATATAAAGATGCATTGTGAAGAGTTCCTTCATTGGTGAGAATATTCTCCCATCGACCATCACATATCGTTGCTCCCATTGAGTTTCCAATGTTCAACTACATGATGTGAGTAACCTCAGTGATGGTTGTTAGATCATTCGCCCCTCAAATCTACATTATCTCTTGTTGAGCAAAGCTAGGGGACCACCACCTCCATCCATCACGCATCATGAAAACATGCATCACTTGACCAAGTGAACTGACGACATGAAGAGAATTGGTGATGCAAAGAAAAAATCCATCGTGCATCATGGGGATAAGTTGGTTAGGAAAAATAACATCAACGATATGTGATGCAAGTAAAAGGAACTCATTTCTCATCGCAGAAATGAAACTGATGAAGCAAAGGAAAATCATGATGGGAAATGCAACAACCTAGTGATGGAAATTTAGCACATACACAAATGTTGTTCATGAAAGGGGGCCACGCCTAGGTAAAACAAAGGATGGGAACACTAACACCTTTAACTTAGGGATGCAAGACTAACTAGGCATAAAAAGTCAACATGAGTTACAAAAGTGCATGCTACGTTCAAGGGTTTAGGGTTTAAGCATATAAGGGTTTTGGAAGGCCTATCCTGCTAGTTCAAAACCTTAAAAACATAAAAATTTCAAAAGTGGGTGTGGATTTTGCAAGTACCACCAGTGGCTCTAGTTGGGGACGTTTGTTCATGAGGAACAAAGCGAGAATTTAGACTTTTGGAGAAGAAAACCATGCCAACCATTGGGCCATAGAGTAAACCTAATCTTTCAAACCCCATTTGATAGCCCCACGCCACCAAATAAAAAAGAGAAGTCAACACTTACGCCTTTCAAACACCAATGTGTTAAAGGATCCGATCTTCTTCAACCAATAATTATTTCTATCACACCATAGCAGCACAAGTAGCTCATTTCATGTGAAAACAAATATTAGGTTACCTTTGAACAAGTGAGAACTTGCTCCATGTTTGGATTTTTTGTTACATGGCAACAACATCATATAGTCTACCTCACCACCACCCATTGCATTTTCTGATTTTGTGGCACGTGACAAAAACTAAGAACATTGATCAACACCATATGAAACTATTGTATCTTCATATTTGTTGACCACCTCACATGAATCGAGGACAAAAGATAATGCCTCCAACTTGCATGGAAAATAATTATATGCTATCTCATCATGATAACATGTAGAGGGAAACTCATCCTCAAAAAATTCAAATTGAAAACTTTGAAGCTTAGGCACACAAGGGACATGAGCAACCAAAAAATTACCACCTTGTTGCTGCTCATTCAAACTACAAGCAACATGCTTGGAGTCCTCAATGTTGATGCAGTCCTCATCAACACATCCATTCGAATCATGAGACATTATATTTGAAGAGCTATACTCTTAAAATTATCTCTCTTCTTCAACCTCTTTGCAATTTTATGAGGCATATGTATCACAAAAATAAAAATCATGACACACATCTATGGAACTTACCTCAGCAACACTACTCCACCATGTCCGATTTGAAGTCCTTTTCTCATGAGGAAGACTATGGGTTGCACCCGCTGAAAACAAGTTTTCATAGGCATCCACATGATTCACATAATCATACTCCTCAAGTGAAAACTCATCATAAATAATATCTTCAGCTGTACTAACATTTATCTTTTCATTTTTATCTTCAGAGACAACTACATATATGCTATCCTCATGCAAAAACTTAGTGACAACTTCAAAACCAGAACAAGGGATAAAAGAAGGTGAGAAATCAAACAATGAAGCAACTTCTTGTTGATCACTTGTATCACCATCATATGCATGCCCGTCACAATCTACAATTTGAACTAATCCATCCAATAAATCTTTGGCACACATATCTTCTTCTTCCATACTGCTGCAACAATTAGCAAAGTCATATCCCACACTGTCAAACTAAAAATCATCATTAGATTTATCATTTCTACTTTCTTCCAGTTGAAAATCACCATACATACTGTCACATTCATCTAATATAGAGAGAAAACTCTCTACCTTTGCTTTTTCAACATCTGTAGAAGGTACGTCATCAAATTTTTCTGTCACTTCATCATACCTTATATTTTGGTTGCTCTCATAACAACCCTCATCTACACATAAGTCTTCTGCAGGCTACTCAAAAGCAGAATCTTCACCACTACAAGATGCATCACTTTTTTCTTCCTCTATACTATCTAGAGCCATTTGATCAAGCATAGAATAAGTACCATCACATTAAGAAAATATCTGCATATTTTCCTATCAACCTATCAATCATTGAAAGCCAACTATCAATCTCTCTAACTCCATAAGGATTCCATCTTTGTAGCATTGTACTCATACTTGGTTCAAGTCTTTCACAAAATAAATCAATACATGCTGATTCATCCGACCTATCTGATTCTGGTATAGCAAACCAAAATTTCATGAATTTATCATGAAAATTAGATGGGGATTCATCCTCATATCTCTCTATGTTCCTTTATGTATCTAAAGGTGAGAAAGTTTCAATCTCAAATTTATATTCTTCTTCAACTTCCTGATTGTGTAGAAAACTACTATTAGACAAACATTCATTATCCACATCACCAAATTGATCCATGAATATTTATTTAAATTCATGCCATGAACAAATAGAATGCAGAGGAAGATAAAAAAACCAATCCTTAGCATAATTTTCTAAATTTTTTACAAAAAATTTCATGACAACATCTTCTACTATCTGACATTTCACCATCAAATTAGTGAAATCCTCCAAATGTCTTGATGCTGATTCTTCTAAACTGCGTCTAAACTTAGAAAAATATTCCTTTATCTCTCTTGGAATAACATGTGGATAACCATGGATTTTAATAAAATCCAGAGGGTTATATATCTCCAAATAAAAAATTTTCCTTTGAGGATATGACTGTGGTTTAGTCATGGCAGAATAACTTGTAGAGGGGGAACCCATTTGGTTATACTTTTTTGTAAAATAATATCTAACCCTCTACAACTATCTGCTTCATAATATCCAACTTCTCAATTCTCTTTTCAAATAGTACCTTAAAGAACTCAATAAGGGACAATATTTACTAGAACCTTGTTGTAGACCTTCATACAAAATGTTGCAATAGGAAAATACTTGAAAACTACTGCAACCAACTCTTCTGATGATGTAATTTTTTTTTGAGTCATCAAATCTTTGAAAGAGGAAAAGATATTCAAGTAGAAGAGAGATCCTTCCAATATCTAGGTATTTCTAAGTTCTCGCCACCAACAAAGTACCAAACTTCAAGAACAAACCAGAAATGTTGCACCAATCTCCCTCTTCAAGTAGGTAGGTCCCTTTGAATCATCTAACCCAAAATATTTAGATTAACAAATTTCTTGACTCTCCCAAATGAATATCTCTATCTTCCTCAATGGAATCACCACTTCACGTGGCTCGTAGAGAGGCAAAGCATATTTTTAGTTGCTCAGCCAAAGATACAAATACAACAAACTGATATAACTAGAAATTATTGTTCTTTCCCCAATGAAGTCACCAATTTGTTGGTGTTTCTAGCTGATGGTCTAGTTTCTCCTAAAGGGTAGCTACTCCTTATGCTTAGAGACCCCATGTCAATGGCCAATGAACAAGAGATTTGATTGGTAAATTCTCCTTTGCACTTTAGGCTCTATAGGACCAAGATGGGTATCCCTATATGTTAAAGTAGATCATCACACTACAATGGTGTAAGGCCTTTGATGGGCTAAATCATCTACGTAACCTTTTGTATTATCAATTTCTAGTAATGTGGAAATAAATATAAAAGTAAAATGCAAGAAATTAAAAGGTTTTGATTTGATTTTGAAATTGGATCCACCTAGACTTAGGATTATGGGCATAGACTGACCAGTGCCTTATCCACATAGAGTCCTGAAATGAAGTAACACTCCTACAATAGACCAACCCATTTCTTCTTATAAAACTTGCTACCTTGCAGCAAGAAATCGACAAAAGATCAATGCTATCAAACTTATTTGAAATACGTATTGCATTATCACAACCTTAACATATGAACTAAAAGAGATTACTTTATTCTTCAAACATAAACTAACAAATCAAACATTCAAGATCAAAAAATGTGACTTGAGAACTAGAAAACAATCCTTAATTATATTGATTCAAAGGAAATGAGTATAATATTGGAGAGAGCACTAGAAGTGATACAAATATTAAGTGTAATGCAATGAAAATTCAGGTCATCTATTGTTATTACAAAGCATTAAATACAATATCTCCTTTCTAGGTGCAAAAGAAGAAAACACTATACAAACTAATACAAGACTTACAAATTTCTGAGAGAATGGAACCCAAACAAAAATTATAAAACTTTCCTTTATAGTGCAGGAATAACTACAATTCAAATTCAAAATACTAACCCTAACTCTAACTAGGGTTTCAGGAAGAAGAACCCCAATTAGATTACAAACACCAAAATTTCCCCCAAAACAGAGCAACAACTAGGCCATAAATGCCCCCTGACACCTCGAGCACACCCCAACATAATGAAATTCATGAATGCAGGTATGGGACTCCATGAAATCCATGATCAAAATCAAGAAAAACATATCCTAACAAAGAACTTGACCTCTGCAACACATCAAGGAATAAATGGTGCCACTCATCAATTAATTTGGCTTGGAAGAAGTGTAGAAATTCAATTCGGAGCCATTCAGAATCAATCAAGTAGTTGAAATGCAGATGCACCATTACTATTATGTCTTTACCCATGAAATGAAGTAGCTACCTATTTGCGTTTGAATATTAACCGTTAGATAGAAGATGAAGGGATGAGATCGAACATTGGGCCAAGTTTAAAATATCATTATTGATCTCCACCTTCAAATCAGGGCCGTTGATCACGTAGCACACATGATGTTGTCTCCCATTTCCCATCGTGTAATCCATTTCACCACCTTACTTCACACCAGTGATGTGAAGCAATGACGTGATGTAACCACAACCATTAGATGTTCTCCTCTTGATCTCAACCCCTCATCGCTCATCGTGGAAAGGCACCTGCTAACAAAAATGTAAAAATGCAATGAAAAGAGTCTCTTCGATGGTGAGAATATTTGCAAGAATATTCTCCCATCGACCATCGCATATCAGTACTCCCCTTGAGCTGCCAATGTTTAATTATGCGATGCGAGTAACCTCAACAATGGCTGTTAGACCATCCACCCCTCAAATCTGCATCGTCCCCTATTGAATGAAGCCAAGGGCCCACCACATCACCTTCGTCCATTGCGCATCATGAAAACACACATTTCTTGACCAAGTGAACCATCAATGTGAAGAGACCTAGCGATGCCAAGAAATAAGCCATCACACATCATGGGGATGAGTTGGTCAGGAAAAATAACATCAATGATATGCGATGTAAGTAAAAGGAACTCATTGCTCATCATGGAAATGAAACTGATGAAGCAAAGGAAAAGTATGATGGGTGATGCAACAACCTAATGATGGAAATTCAACACATACACAAATTTTTTTCATAAAAGGGGGTCGTGCTTAGGTAAAACAAAGAATTGGGGACATTAACACCTTTAACTAAGGGATTCAAGACTAACTAGCTGCAAAAGTTCAACATGAGTTTATAACAAAAGTGCACGCTAGGTTCAGGGGTTTAGGGTTTAAGCACATAAGAGTTTTGGAAGCCCTATCCTGCTAGTTCAAAACCCTTAAGACATCAAAATTTGAAAAGTGGCTATGGATTTTTCAAGTACCACCACAACCCATATCTCAGTTATTTATGCAACCTATGAGTATAGACAACCCACCAAAAAAGTTAACTCTTAGACCTCAAAGCAACACAACATGGATCCACCATGAAATGTAGACCCACATGCAAGCATAGTCTACACCAAATTAGTAACAAAAAAAATAGATAAAAAATTATTATAATGTAAGTATTAATGAATCAAAAATTTGGTTTTCCATAAATCCACAAACTGAATATAATATTAACTTAGGAACCCAACAAGAAAAAATATATAAATTTTAACTGAACAAGCATGTATCAAAAAATTTACACCGTGAAGGATAAAAATAACCTCATCCTACCATGAATGTAAATATACAACTATTTTTCATCTAGAAACACCCTCATAGGATCCATAATCTAAAAAAAATCTATTAACATATCTACATATCCACAATTTTTAGCTAAACATGCAAAACCTACAAAACTATCCATGTCAAAGATATGCAAGTAAATATGAATCCAATTATAATATGGGAGATCCACAAGTCTAAAAACACAAAAATAGCTAAAATAGAATAATTAAATATCATATATAAGCATTTCCATGTATTTTGAATATAAAATCTATTAAGCCCAAAGATCTAGTCAACATGAATCTGAACCATGTAAATACTACTATCTCAAAGGAAAAAAGGGTTGTCTAAGAAATTGAGTCCTTTAAAAAATATAGCTCCACAACCACCATAATGTACATGAATATGGAGGAGTTAGGCTATTCTATAAGCTTCTAGGCCATCCAATGACGAACTCCACAACTTACATTCATTTGGGGCTAATAAACTAGTAACGTCTAATGAAAGGGACTAAAAATAAGTACCCAATTTATAAGCACTCCAAAATTTAACCAATTTTTTTTCTCCCATGTATCTAAAGAGCCAAAAATAGACACCCAATGCAATCACTCTACTATAGATGACTATAAGATAAAAGAACATAGCCACCATACTATCAAATAGGAGCTCTAGGTTAATATCATGTTACATACAAACACATGACCAAATTTATAATACTCCATATTTTCCGTCCTTAAAATTCCTACTATACCTTAAAAAATAATATTAACTACAATATTTCTACTCAAATAAGGATTAATAATCAACCTATTCCTTCTTATAAATTCCGTCAAGCTTGCCAAGCTAAGAACTCACAAAAGAAAAAATACCTAGAACCTCAAATGCTATGGAACCATCACATGCAATCACATACAAAAACATGGAACCATTGTATCTCTAATATCAATTGTAAGGAAAAAATGAACCCAATATGCATCTACAATATCATATGATTTCCTTAACAATGTGCTTTATAAAAGTGCCCACAACTATTCCCGTAAAGTGAAATCAAAACACAAATAATTTCCCACATAAACCTTTCAAGAAAGGACTATTTTTTTTGGATATAAGTAATTTTTTTTAGATAAATGGAGTAAAAAATGACACATCTAAGAACATGAAAGAGGAAAAATAGAAGAAGAATAGACAAAAGATAAGAAACACAATTATATATAGGGAAAACCCTTTTAGGTAAAAAACCCCACTCTTCAAAGCATCAAAGAAATGTATTAATATAAAAAAAAAAATGTTATAATACACTTGTAGGTTCAAACCATTAAAATGGATATCTACATCTTGCTCCTCTAGAGGAAATATGAAAGCATAAGCCTGTTGCACATATGTTACCTATGTTTGATATTGTTTTTCATTGATATCAAAACTTAGTTTGGGTAGTCATTGATGTATGATGATGTGCTAACAATGATGTTGCTGATGTTCATGGTTGGATGTCATGCCTTTTTTGATGACAAGTAAAGTTGTATTGAGTATGGTTGTTGTTAACAAAGATGATATATTAAGATGAGGATTAGAAGTAATGCTAAAGTTGGAGAGTTGTTGTTGATGGTCTCTAGTATATTGTATACTTTCTCTTGTTGTTCTTGAGGAAGCATGTGCTGCTACAAGGAAGTTTTGGTCTCCGGATGTTGGTGAAAGGTTTTTTTATAGGAAGTTTCTTTGAAGACTACTTGGGAGAATGCTTCACATTTCTTCACCTTTGAAGATATGGTCCTATGGTTTGGGGTTCAATGCTTTTGTTTTGTGGATGTTACACTCTTATATTTTTAGGTCACCAGTATTGCTAAAGAGGTTTTTGGTAATTGCAGTGTGTTGGCAATTTTGTTGCTCGTTAGGTTTGGTTTGGAAAATGCTCTATATTTCTTTGCATTATTATTTATGCTCCTACGGCTTGGTGGATGTGTTATTAGTGTTTGTGCAGTGTCTCAGTTCATCTTTCATGTGATGGTGTTTATCACAAGTTGTTCTGTTAATGTTCTATCTCATGGTTGTGTCTTCTGGGCTTTTGGGATGATGTGTTCTATTTATGTTTGGTTTGTGGTGGCCGTTCATGGTATGGTAGTGTGAATTAATCATATGGAAGTGTTTTTGGATTTTCATGGAATGTATCTTTTTGGTTTGCACATTAATGATTGACCTCTTTGGTGCCACATATTGTTTTGAGTTGGTTTTCTAGGTAATTTTTGGATGTTTAGCTGAAAAGGCTTGTTCTCTTGCTTGCACTATGTGCTTGGGGGTTTGTACTAGTTGTGTACATTAGAAAGTGTCAATCAAATTGAATCTAATACAATACACCAATGAAACATTAGATTGAAGAAATCAAATTAAAGAAAGTAAATGCAAACTCTAAATCACAACTTCTTCAAATTCGTCCCATTGTACTCTATCTCCAAGGATTCGTTTCAAGATGCTTGCTCTTAGTTGTTTAAAACAACAACTTGTAGAACGGCAGCTTGAGAGAATGAGATTAATAAGAATGTCTATGCATCTAAAATATTAAAATATTGAATTGAAATGCTATGAATGTTAAGATGCGACTATAGTAACTACGCATGAAAATATGAGATTTAAGGTCCTTTTCCACTCATAAGAAGGCTGTATTTATAGATTTTTGAAGGTAGGAATTCGATTAGCCAAGATTGACGGTCGAGTTCAAACCTATTAGAATGAATGGTGAGAGATCGAGAATTCGAAAAAGAGGGAATTCTGAAAGACAGATGGAAAATGAAGAGACAATTTGAAAGGTGTCTCTCATAATTAAATAAATAAATATTTAATTATGTGTGATAGAAATGAAAAGGCTTTAATTAAATATTGCAAATATTTAATTATGTGAGAAGAGAAAAAACCTTTTAATTAAATATTAAGAATATTTAATTTTGTGGGAATAGTGGGAAATTTAGAAAAAACTTTAATTAAATATTGAAAGTATTTAATTAAATGTGGAAAGAAGAATATCATTTAAATTGTGAATTTAAACTTGTGATAATTAATGTAAATAAATTGTAAAATCTATTTAATTAATTAAGAGGAAGGATAGCATTAATTAAATAAACTTTATTTATTTAATTAAATTAGAAGAATTAGAAAATGAACAATATAAATAAATAATTAAATTTATTTATATGTAGATGACTTAAGAACATTAATTAAATAATTCATATTTAATTAATTAACAGGTTTGATCAACCGTGACCAATTTTAGATGTGTACATTTTTCCCCTCTTTGAAGTGACGTGTTTTACACATTGCTTCAAAGAATTTGCCCCTGATCTTGAAAAATGCGACTGATGATGCTATATGCCCCCTCAAGAGATAAATCGCGTGATTAGAATGATTATGGGACTGATTTGGAAGATTTTCAGATGATTTCAGAGAAAAATTGACGATTTAACTCTTGAAATAGCACTTTGCATAGTAATTAATGCCATTTTTACCCCTTTAAAAGATGAAAAAGGTGAGAAGTCACTTTCATTTGAACAGTGACCTTTAAAAATTTTGGAGCTCTGAGAGAGAGAAAAGCAATGACGATCCTATATGAGCACCATAGATTTGAGCGAGGTCGCCGTCATCAGAGACAATCTGCGTATGGACCTCCGGTAAGTCGATCCAAACCTCTCCATCAAATTTTTAATGATTTTTGGATGCTTTTTCGAATTTTTTAAATTTTGAAAATTCTGTTTTAGCGCATACGATAGGTCTTTTAGCGCATATGGTAGATAATTCAACGCATCCATAATGAAAAACAGTCACGCATAGATGCCCAATAGTCGCACATAGGATAAATCAAATGGCTCATCCATGAAACCTGCCTGCAGAAAATGATAGATTAGCGCATAAGTTAGATTAGCACATAGATGAACTGTTATAGCACATAAATGAACAGTTTTTCTCAGGTTTAGAACCTTTTCAGATGAATGCTATTGATTGGATCTTCAAACAAGTCCCCTTCTGCTATTGACAACTGATATGCCCCCGATCCGTAGGCTGCAACGATAATGAACGGGCCCAGCCAATTTGGTTCAAACTTGCCTTTCTTTTCCCTATCTTGTTGATTTCGAGGGTTTTCTCTGAGAACCAAATCACCCACTTGAAAATTCCATGGTTTGACTCTATGATTGTAGCTGCGGGACATGATTTGTTGATATCCCTTCAAGTGATTAACCACAGTTTGACACTGTTCATCAAGCAGTTCCAGCTCTGGCAATCTTGATACTCTATAGTCTTCATCATTGATTAGCCCTTTGAGTGATACTCGAAGTGAAGGAATCTCAACTTCCAGTGGTAAAATAGCTTTTGCTCCATAGACCAAAGCATAAGGAGTAGCTCCTGTTGGTGTGCAAATGCTTGTTCTATAAGCCCATAATGCTGGATTTAATTGGACATGCTAATCACGGCCTGCTTCATTCACTGTTTTCTTCAAAATATTTATAATTGTTTTGTTTGAAGCTTCTGCTTGACCATTCCGTTGTGGATAATAAGGTGTATAGAACCTGTGTTGGATGTGAAATCTTTCACATAGTTCATCAACATCCTGATTTTTAAAGGGTCTACCATTATCTATGATAATGGAGTTAGGAATGCCATATCTGCAAATGATATAATTCAAGATGAACAAAGTGATTTGTTTGCCCGTAACAATCGTTAGAGGAACAACTTCAATCCACTTAGTAAAATACTCAGTGGCTGTAATGATAAATTTGTGTCCATTTGAAGAGGATGGATGTATCTTGCCAACCAAATCCAATCCCCATTGAGCGAAAGGCCATGTTTTGGTGAAGGGTTGTAATTCCTGAGCAGGAGCATGAATGAGATTCCCATGAATTTGACATTTTGCACATTTCTTCACAAAGGCGAATGATTCTTTCTCCACGGTGGGCCAATAGTATCCTAATCTTACACGTTTCTTAGCTAAGGTTAGTCCACTTGAATGTGTCCCACAAATTCCACCATGGACCTCTTGTAAGTATTTTTTCGATTCATCGCATTCAAGACACCTAAGGAGGGTACCATCCAGACCACGCCGGTATAAGACTTTAGAAATTAAGGTGTAACGAGATGATTGGTGAATGAAATTTTGTTTTTGATTTCTAGACAAGCCTAAGGGTAAAGTAGTATCTTTTAAGTAAGTGTAGATTTGGCCATATAAGGAAGATTCAGAACTCATCAAATGACAAATGATTTGTGTTTTAGGATCGTCATGGGTGGGAGAAAACAATTGTTCCACCAGGAAATCATACCATTTTTGATTCTCTGACAATTGGAGTAGAGAGGCGATTGTAGCCATGGCGTCTGCTGCTTTGTTATCAATGTGCGAAATCTGTATAAATTGAATATTAACAAAATATTTCTTGAGATCTTTCACTATTCTTTTGTAAGGTATCAACTTGTCATCTTTAGTGTGGTATTCATCATTGTTTTGATTTATGACAAGTTGCGAATTGCCAAAAACTAGAAGTTCTATGATTTTCCAATCTACTGCAATTCTCATACCGATTATCAATGCCTCATACTCAACTATGTTGTTTGTGCAAGGAAACATTAGCTGATAATATTTTGGGATTGTATGTCTTTGAGGTCTAATAAAAAGAATTCCTGCTTCTGAACCGTGTTGAGTGTAAGAACCATCAAAGTAAAGTGACCATGACTGTTGGATATCTGCTGTAAAAATGTCGGCATTAAGAAAATCAACATGTATTAGGTGTTCCACTGGCATTGGTGCTTCTGCTAATTGATCTGCAATTACTTGTCCCTTTATAGCTTTTCGATCTACATACTAAATATCAAACTTGCTTAAGATCATAACCCATTTAGCCAACCTGCCAGTTAAGGTTGCCTTACTTAGAAGATATTTGAGTGGGTCAATCTTAGCCACAAGCTTTACTATATGGGTTAACATGTAGTGTCGTAACTTTTGGGAAGTGAACGCCACTGCTAAACAAGCTTTTTCAATGAAGGTATAATTTAGCTCATGACTTGTCAAGGTTCGATTGATGTAATAAATAGCTCGTTCTTTTCCTGAGTAATCTTCCTATGCTAATAATGCTCCTAAAGATACTTCTGTGGCAGCAATATATAATATGAGAGGCGCACCTTGTATTGGTGGAGTCAATACTGGTGGATTCATGAGATACTGCTTTATTTGATTAAAGGCTACTTCACATTTGTGTTCCCACTTGAAAGGAACATTCTTATGCAAGAGATGCGTAAATGGTAAACTTTTATCTGCTAGTTGAGCAATGAATCTTCGAATGGATTATAATCATCCTTGTAAGGAGCGCAACTGACTGATGCTTCTTGGTAGTGGCATATCAAGAATTGCTTGTACCTTATTAGGATCCACTTCAATTCCCTTTTCTAACACAATGTATCCTAATAACTTTCTAGATTTTACTCCAAAAACGCATTTCTTTGGATTAAGTCTTACTTTGAATTGTTCCATTCTTTTGAAGATTTTAGATAAGATATCGATGTGTCCTTCTCTAGTGTTAGACTTGGCAAGAAGATCATCAACATAATCTTCCATGAGTGTATGCATCATATTGTGAAAAATTGTTGTCATTGCTCGTTGGTATGTAGCTCTTGCATTTTTCAATTAAAATGGCATTACGTTCTAGCAATAGGTTCCCCAAGGACATGTAAATGCTGTTTTATCTTGATCTTCTGGTGCAATCTTTATCTGGTTGTATCCTGAGAATCCATCCATCAATGAGTACATTGCATGTCCAACCGTTAAATCCATAATCATATCAATGTTTGATAAGGGAAAGTCATCTTTTGGACATGCTTTATTCAAATCCTTGAAATCTATGCAAACTCTGATCCTTTCGTCTGGTTTTGAAATAGGCATGATATTGGAGATCCATTCTGCATAATCTATGGATCGGATGAATCCAACATCTAAAAGTTTCTTTAATTCTTCTTTAGCCAACAATGCCACATGCAGATTGCATTTTTTTGAGTTTATGTTTTACAGGATTTTCCCCCGGCATAATAGATAGATGATGCATGATGAGATTTGGATCCAATCCAAGCATATCTGTGTAGGACCATGCAAAACTGATTTGATTATCTTTGAGAAATTTTGTGAATTTAGGTACTTCTTTATCTGTCAGAGATGCAGCTAATTGTAAAACTTTAGGCTTTTCTGTAGTACCTATATTGAGTGCCTCTGTTGGTTCAATTAGAATGGAAGATATTTCTTGATAATACTCCGGAAGAGTGTCAAGTTTCCCATCCTCTGGCGCCTTTGAAAGGTTTTCACCATTGGATATGATTTTTATTTTTCTCTTTTCTTGATCTAACATTGCCTTTGTTAGGTTTTCACCATTAGATCCTTCTTTCATTTTTCTTTTTTCTTGACCTAATACTACCTTTGTTAGGTTTTCACCATTAGGTCTTTCTTTTATATTATTTATTTCATAGCTGAGAAATTTGGCACTTTCCTGTCGAAAACTCTGATCTTGTGATTCCCTGGTGGAAGTTGTTTCGGGATGGGATGAACAAAGAAAGTTTATTATGGTTTCATCATTTGGAAAAGTTGGAACATCAATGGGTGCAATTTGTTCCCAATCAATGAGTTCAGGATGAACCAAAGGTAATGGATCATTAGGATGAGTAAATTCATTGGCCATTAGGGTCATGATGTTATTATTGGAGAAGTCTAAGATGGTATCCTCCTCAAAATGATCTATCTCGCTTTGAATCGAATTGGTCTCACTAAAGTCCTCATCGCTTTGTATGACGTATTCAAACGGAGGTCTTGAGCTTTCTCCTTGTAAGAATGTAGGTGAGAATTTGTGTATGACATCCACCCTTTTTTCTGAGATGAAAGTATCATCTGAGAAGTCATCCCATTCATATTCATTTGAGTCTATTTCAAAATTATCCGCTTGAATTCTCAAAATTGATTCAGCTATTTCTTCGTTAGATGGCCTCTGTGTTACTTTTTCCTTAATATCCTCACCGTATCCTAACCCAGTCTTATCTTTTGGGTGCATTGTTTTTAATTGGACAGGTTCCACAATACCTTCTTTTCTTTTACCCAGAAGGCCATTTCCTTCATAACCCATCTGTTGCATGATAGTATAACCCTTTCCATATTGTTGTGTGGGTATCTTGATATGTTGTACGGATTTTTCTTCATCTTTATAGAGCCAGTCAAGAATAGCACTATCTTCCCCTTTAGTTTCTTTGATAAATATCCCATTAAACTTGGTGATGGGGGTTGAAGTTGAGGCTAAAATTGCTGCATCTTGCGATGTAGATGTTGATGGATGACCATGAGATCTTGGTGATAAGGGTAGATTAGAGAGAGATAAAGAATATTCTCCCACCCCATTATCTTTCAATTTCAGCTTGCTACCAAAATTGCTTATCATTTCTTGCACTTGTTCTTTGTTTTTGGAAGTAGAGATGGCCAAAGCCTCTCTAGTATGTGGGACAAATGTGTCCTAAGTTGCTCTTAGGTTAGAACAAGTTTGACTGCTATTGTAATCAGCGGGTATCATTACTTCATGTCCATCATATGGAAACTTCAAACATTGATGATAAGTAGATGGAACTACTTGCATGTCATGGTCCATGGACGACCCAATAGTATGTTGTAGGTTAGATCCCAATCGAGAACTTGACAAAAAGTATTCTTCACAACAGGTCCTACTCTGATTGGTAACATGATGAGACCTTTAGAAGTCCTTTCCTCATCATCATAAGCTTTGATTGTAATTTTCCTCTATGGATCTATAGAATCTACTAAATATCCCAAAGCTAGGACCAATTTCAAAGTACAAATATTTAATCCGGCTCCCCCATCTATAAGAACGCATCTAATGCGGGCTTTGTGAACCATGACTTCTAAATAGAGTGATGAATTATGCGGATGGGTTATGGATGAATCATCTCTTTCAGAAAAAGATAAACATGTGTTGGAGGACAAATGTCCCACCATGGCTTGAAATTTATCGATATCTAGATCAGGAGATACAGTTGTATCGATGAGAGCCTTTTCCAGAATGTCCTTATGTGCAGGTGATAACTTTAAAAGCTCCAAGATAGAGATTTGGGCTGAACTTTTTAATAATTTCTCAACCAAATTGTATTGACTTGGAGGGGGAATCATTGCTTTAGATGAGCGTCCTTTGACAATGATCTTGGCTTGTCCCCTTGTGGTAACATTGACCTCTCGATATTCTGGCTTACCTTTGATCTGGATAGCATTGATTCAAGGGTCATCAGTATAGATATGATTGATAATAATGTCTTGGATGTTAATAAAATTCTTGCCCTTGTCACTCGAGGATTCCCCTTTGTGATAATTAGGGAGCGGATTCTTGAATGCTTGATGATCATTATTGACATTATGTCCTTCAACTGTGATGGTACGGTTATTAATCAGATCTTGAACAATATTCTTTAACCCTTGGCAACTATTTGTCTTATGACCTTTGCACCTATGATAATCATAGAAGTGTGAATCATTCCATGATGCTGGTTTAACTCGAGGCTCATAATCTCTTTGTGGTGGCAATGTAATAGTGTTTTGATTCAATAATTCTTTGAGAATGGATTCCAAAGATTGGCCCAAGGGAGTAAAGCTCCGTCGACTTGAAAAATATGATGGTCTAGGCGCATTTGAATTTTTATTATTGCCAAAATTATTTCCACGAGCATTATTTGTGTTTCCTTGATTAGAAACATTGCCTTGGGTGCTAGAATTTTCGGTATTATTGTTACGTTGAACACCTGACACATTAAGGACGGTGGGCTTCATATTCACGTTGTTAGCACCTACTACCCCATCATTTACAATATTTTTATTTTCAGTCCAAAATCGTGACTTGTCATTGTTGTTATTATGATTGTTGTTGTTGTTGTTGTACGAATTTGAACCCTCTTTATCAACTTTTAGAACTCCACGCTTGATCAATGCACCTTCAATAGTGATTGCATTTTCAATCAATTTTTCAAATGATGGAGGACAATGAAGGTTTAGTCTGTAACTCATTTCTTGATTAAGACTATTGATGAAGATCTCCTTCTTTTCCTTTTCAGGAATAGGACAAGAGTATCTAGCAAACATTCTTCTCCACCTTTGCAAAAATGTAGTGAAATATTCCCCTACTTTTTGTTTTATCTTACAAAGATCAAGCATGGTTACCTGGTGTTGAATGTTGTAAGAGTATTGTGATTTGAACTTATTTATCAACTCTTCAAAGGTTTTGATGGGGGGAGTGATCTTTGAAAGCCACTCCATGGATTGTCCACCCAGACTTCGTGGAAACAATCGCATTAGATAGGTATCTTCATGTGCAAATTCTAAGCTCATATTTTGAAAATCCCTTACATGCTCAATGGGATCAGTTTTTCCATTATACCTATCAAACTTAGGAATTTCACAATGTTTTGGAAAAGGAATCATTCAAAGATTTCTATCAAATGGATAAGGACATATTTCTTCCAAAACATACTTCTTTGGTGCTCCCTCTTGCATTTCTTTTATTTTCCCTTGTAATTCCTTGATCTGTTGAGTAAGGGCACTAAAATCATCAAGAGGAGTTTCAGGATTTTCTTTAATCCCTTCCGTGTCAAAATCGGTAGGTAACTTGGCTCCTTGAATAGCTAAAGAAAGAAAGTATTTTCCTTGTTTCTTTCTAAAATATTTTCCATAAGAGTATGAAATTGAGGATCCTGTTCTGCTTCTTGAAGTCTTTCTTCCATTAATTCCTCAATATTTGAAGTGTTCAAGGGGTTTTCCTCCCTCTCACTATTATCACCCATTTTGCTCACTGTACTTTCCTCTTTTTCTATGTGCTTTCGAGACCTCGTAGCAACAGGCATAAGCTTTACTCAAATCCTACTAACTTTGATCAAAGGAATGAAATAGTACAATAGTGATGAAAGTCAGGATAAAATGAAGATTCTATGACTTAAAAGATTTTTAATTTTTAGCTTGTGATTCCCTAAATGAAAGGATGAAAATCCTGTTTGTGGGAATTAAACCAAAGATCGAAAATAAAGATTATTTTTCACTTTGTGAAATTTGATCTTATCTTTGTAGAAAGATGAATTTTATAGATGCCTAATGTGTTTGAGTTCTCTATTGCAGAATTTGATTTGGACAAGTAGCATACGTGATAGCAGGTTGGGGAATATAAGAAGGACAAATATGCTGACTGTGATTATGCCTTTGAGAAAGGGCTCTTCTTTGAAAGAAATCTCTTGAATATAAGGGTTCTATAGTATAATCGTCAGTGAAACCTCTAATATAGTCATGATATCGATGAATAAAGGTTCTGTGTTCAAGCAGGACCTTTCGACTTTGATATAGAAATTTCCTCTTCTTCAACACTTTCTTATAACTGAGAAACTCCTTGGGCTTTTTGATCTTTCTTTCTAAGGACCTCTTAGCAAAAGTCATTGACTTCCAAACTCTGAGCATGGGAAAAACTGAACCTATAAAACTTTATTTTTGAAAGTCAAAAAATTCACCTAGACTCAGAAAAACAGATGTGCCAAAACAGAGACTGAATGCACCAAAACAGAGCATAGATGCACCGAAACAGGGCACAGATGCACTAAAACAGAGCACAGATGCACCAAAACAGAGCACAGATGCGCTGAAACAGAGCACAGATGCGCTAAAACAGAGCACATATGTGTCGAAATAGAGATTGGATGCACCGAAACAGAGACCGAATGCGCTAAAACAGAGACCGAATAAGCTAAAACAACTCTGAGACTGACATGTTTTGACAGTTTGATAAAATTTTCTTGTTTTGGATGATCTTAATCTGATTTAAATGTGAAAAACACAGCATAAAAGCAGACAATCATTTTGTTAATCCTAAAATTTAAACAAAGAGTGTATGTTCTTGAGATTTCCACAGGTTTTAGACAAGACAAGCACTTCAATCAGACTCACTCTTAATTTGTCAAATAGGTCATCCTAGTAATCACAGCCCACAGCTTAAAATTGTGTTGACTCATACAACCTTGTCACCCCCTAGACGGCACTCGTGTTTTTGTCTTTTCCAGGTGCGTACTCAAAGTGACAGAAGTGGATACTAAATCCCTTGAGCAAACAATCTATGGTGACCATATGGTGAGTGTCTTGGGGGCAGATTCTTCCCTCCCCTTGTACCGTGATTAAAATGATGTTTGGATACTGACACGGCTGACTTTCTACACTATGGTTTGTAGTAAGGGTATCCGTTCATTGTGGCAAATAGATATACTCCCTCGAGAGACCTCCCAACCTTTAGAATAAAGGTTTTGGGGATGGTTATCCTGCGCACTACTGTCAAGTTGGATTTTCATCAACAACTTGCTTTTGATTAAAGTGGGTTGGAAACCTTGGCTTTAGGTGTTCCCACTTAGGTCGTTCCTCTTGGGTGAATACTTTTTCCACAAGAGCAGGCCTTCTAAAGGATGTAATAAAGCATTAAATTGCAAAAAATAAAAGGTAAGTCTGATATTTTGATCATCCAGTTAAGGGGAGAGCATAGACCTATTATCCACAATCACAGCAAGCAAATAATGATTCAATTTTAAATTCCAAATTGACAAATTTTATATTCTAAGTGAAGATGTTGCTTCACTAAAAACATGGAGTTCATTTTAACCAAAAGAAAATTATGTTTGGTGACTATCCTAGGATTGGTTAATTCTTATTTAAATGTCTACCCTAGGTTTGGTTCATTCTGTTAAAAATAGCATCAGAAAAATCCTGTCCGCGGATTGCGTCGAAATCCGAATTTAAATTTTTACAAATATATGCACCAAAACAGAAGCGGTATGCGCTGAAACAGGTTATGTATGCGCTGGAACAGGTTATGTATGCACTGAAAGATCTTGTAGATGCACTGAAACAGTTGTCGTATGCGCCGAATCAGGTTATAAATGCACCGAAAGAGTTCACAGGGATGCATCGAAACAAACATCGTATGCACTGAAAGAGCTCATGTATGCACTGGAATAGGTCATGTATGCGCTAAAACAACCATCATATGCACTGAAACAATCTTTGTATGCGCCGAACCGCGACTCGTATGCACTAAAATGTGATTTTTGTCTGTCACCTGCCAAAAAAACTGCAAAAAGAGAAATTAAATGCGGAGCTCGAGCCCCATGGTGGGCGCCAAAAATGTGTACGTTAGAAAGTGAATATCAAATTGAATCTAATACAATACACCAAGGAAACATTAGATTGAAGAAATCAAATTAAAGAAAGTAAATGCAAACTCAAAATCACAGCTTCTTCAAATTCGTCCCATTGTCCTCTATCTCCAAGGATTCATTTCAAGATGCTTGCTCTCAGTTGTTTAAAATAGCAGCTTGTAGAATGGTAGCTTGAGAGAATGAGATTAATAAGAATGTCTATGCATATAAAATATTAAAATATTGAATTGAAATGTTATGAATGCTAAGATGCGACTATAGTAACTACACATGAAAATATGAGATTCAAAGTCCTTTTCCACTCATAAGAGGGTTGTATTTATAGATTTTTGAAAGTAGGAATTCGATTAGCCAAGATTGACGGTCGAGTTCAAACCTGTTAGAATGAATGGTGAGAGATTGAGAATTCGAAAAAGAGGGAATTCTGAAAGACAGATGGAAAATGAAGAGACAATTTGAAAGGTGTCTCTCGTAATTAAATAAATAAATATTTAATTATGTGTGATAGAAATGAAAAGGCTTTAATTAAATATTGCAAATATTTAATTATGTGAGAAGAGAAAAAGCCTTTTTAATTAAATATTAAGAATATTTAATTTTGTGGGAAGAGTGGGAAATTTAGAAAATGCTTTAATTAAATATTGAAAGTATTTAATTAAATGTGGAAAGAAGAATATCATTTAAATTGTGAATTTAAACTTGTGATAATTAATGTAAATAAATTGTAAAATCTATTTAATTAATTAAGAGGAAGGATAGCATTAATTAAATAAACTTTATTTATTTAATTAAATTAGAAGAATTAGAAAATGAACAATATAAATAAATAATTAAATTTATTTATATGTAGATGACTTAAGAACATTAATTAAATAATTCATATTTAATTAATTAACAGGTTCGATCAACCGTGACCAATTTTAGATGTGTACAACAACAGTTTGGGGATTTGTAGCAGTGCAATTTGTTCATTCACCATTTCCTTCATTATTTCTATCTCATTTCA